>CM039680.1:104214254-104327576 GCA_022537955.1 Schmidtea mediterranea
ATACCATGGAGAAAAGGATGGTTATTATTAATGTGATGGCGAGAACGACTTTTGCTTACCAGAAATGTAGACGAAAAGATAGTATTGATGCATATACCAAAATGATGGGAAAATCTTGTGAGGACATCATGTCAGCAAAAAAGACGGAAGCAATGAATTACGTCAAAAAATAATTACTGGCCAAGATATCGGAGAAGACGTGAAAGATGGATAAAGATTGTCTGATTATGCGCAACCAAGAAAAAGCACAGGAGAGTAAATCTAGGCATCCGCTAAAGCCAATGCGATTCCACCAGAACGCATGACGAGATCGCAATGGATGTGTAGGCACATTACCGAAACCAACGATGGGAAAATCTACATATAGTAGTGACAGATTATTTATCAAATTCCGAAGCATTTGCCAATACCAAGATTCAATAAAGCCAGATACAATAGCGATGAATATCCTAGTAAGAGGAAATATGCTGTAGATATGTACACCTCAAAACAGATTTTACTGACCAAATGGAACCAACTTCATGAGCAGAAATCATAGAAGATAGTACGTAACTACTTCAGAATTGCGAAAGCTGAGAACATCAACCGTACCATCCGCAAAAACCAAATGGTCCAAACCGATCGATTCAACGGACTATACTTAATGAAATGTATGTCAATTATGTAGCAGACACCAAAGGATTGGGATAGATTATATATCTATGCCTTATGGCCTATTAGAAATGTCATACAATTCAGCACAAAAAATGAGTCCTATTCAAAATTAATAGTATGGCAGAGAATGTAACATGTCCGAAGACTTAGAATACAACTCACCGATATTCGCAGTATAATGGAATTGTATGATTATGTAACAGGAATTCAAAGGCGAATGCAAGAGATCTGGAAACGGCATGGTATGAATTATTTGATTCAATCAAATGAAAGTTATAAAGAATATACATGATAAAAGCTGGACGTACGCGAGCATAACTTTCAGGTTGGAGACTGGGTAATTAATCGAGTACGCGTCATCCAGGGAGTACCAGAAAACTTACAAAGATGTGGTAAGGACCATATGAGATAATGTATGTACGAGAACAATTGCTGCGAGTTAGAATTGGGTCAATAACCCACTCACCAGACTCTTTACGTAAATGTAAGCAGTTAAAGCGATACCTAGAACAATAACATAGAAACCCAGAAAATCGAGGTATGAAACCAGATCACTAATTACTCAACAGCTGAGTAAATAAGCGATTAAGCGATGAGTCGAAAAATAGAAACGACATCAAATATATATTGCATGAAGAACCTAAACCAGATGAATCCAAAATAACTTCTAAACGCACCAAGATAATGTGACAAAAATGATATAATTAGTAAGCCAATCAGTAGAAATTAATGCCAGAATGGGTCGAAGGAAAAAGGATGATGGAAATAAAGTTAAATAAAGCGGGTAAAAATCGCTATGGTATACGTCCAAAGGAGCTAGAAAGTCCACCAGAAATGGATCGTATCAAAGAAATATACCCATATATTTATCTATGGCAGTATGTATAAGGAAACGTACCTCTAATCTATTTGCAGTACAAGTAGAAACACTCAACGAGTATTAGAATAATTCAATTATGCAGAAATGCGGAACACAACTCAAATATACAACGAAGAGGGACAAATCACCACTAATGTTGCAGTCGCAAGCAGAATTGCTTCTACAACAGTTCTGAGAGAACTACTAAAAACTGGATCATCGTTCAAAGAGAAAGATAATGGAGACATAATAATCGTACTACACTATGCACTGAACGAGACAAGCAAGTGCAATAAAATTCATAACCAGTAACGCGAACAATTAGAGAGAGAGAAATGAGGCAAAACAATTCAAATCATATGGAAGCTATCCGATGCTTAAACAAGACGAAGCAACAGCCAATCTTGAATGAAATGGATCCTACGAAAGGTTCACCGCTTAAGTATCGATTTAATACTATATGGTAAGAAACGAACGTACTATTGAAAGAAACAAATATATCTCACTCCATTTCCAAAAAACAATAAATAGCAATGTTGAAATGGGAAAAGAACTAAATTCACCATCACCCAAAAGAGCAATATCGAAATCGGGGATAGAAAGGAACAGTATTGAATGATTAATACATAGATGGCAATCTGAAAGCAAATAAGATTCCAAAGCGAGTAAACAAGAGTAAAAAGATGGAATTTGATATAAAAGCCAGAATAATAAAAGTATACGAGGGAAATAATTGATAATAAATGTCGAGGACGACATTTCAAAGGGACCCCGGATGGAAATAAATAATGGAGAAGGAGAAGTGGCAATAAGGCGAAACCAAGATGATCAGATGCCAACCAAATGCTAGAGATGAAAAACAAATCCGCACAACAGAGAAAAAGGAACCATCTAAACGAGGACGTCAAAGAAACGAACCAAACAGTAAAATACGAGGAAAGCGAAAACAAAAGGATGTCTAACAAGAAATTCAAAACCGACCAACCCTGCTACAAAAAAATAATGAATAATTAATCACGTCCATCAAAGTTAACGGAAAGCTTGACGAAAACATCACAAAGGGAAATAAAATCGTTCAGAGAATAACGAACAATAAACGATAAAGGAATTTCAAGTGAAGGGATATGCTTACAACTGACAATGAAATAATAAGCATAAGTTGTCATTCGATTTCAATAGGAAACCAGGAAAGGAGTGGAGAATACGATTCGAAAACTCATCATCATGTCAAACCACCAAAAGACGTATGTAGAAGATGCTACAAAAGATAGAAACATAAAAATCCAAGTAAGAGCCAGGGATAAGGCAAATTGCGAATAAATAAACAGAGGAATGGTAAACGATTGAACAAGTATGTATACAAACAAAAATTATCGATTGTTGGAAAATGAATATGAAAGCGGGAAAGAAATGCGAATGGGATAGTCTAGAAGGAAATGCGGAATATATAATATGTGCCAATAACGGATATATAATAACCTGCACATTAGCCAAAACCTGGGAGAAAAAAACTCACAACACCAAAAGAAGAGCTTATCACGTCGAGACGAGAAAATAAAGAAATAATAATAAAAGTAGAAATCAGATCCAAAGAGTGGAGAAGAGATAGTAGTCGAAAATATGGGCAAAGAACCCATTACAAAGTTTGCAATAATTCCGAAACTAAAAGAAGAACGAACGATAATGAAGAGAAATCAAATGTCAATCAAAATGATATGCAAAATCAAAAATAACCGTAAATTCCAACAAAAGAAAGCGTGGAAAGTACATAGTACACGTTCAGAGAGGAAGAGATGATTACTGGAAATCAAATAACAAGAAAAAGTTGTTAGAATCAAGTTACGAACAAAACGTTCGGAAAGAAATCGAAGAAAAACCGTACCAACGACAGATCAAGAGAAAGTAAAGCCAGTAATAATAACATAGAATCAAATGCGGTTTAAATGAAGAGGAAATAGTAATTGAAAAACACAGTGAAAAACCCATCACAAAAACTGTGTATTACGAACGCTAAAGAAACGAACCAGTGAACAAGAATACAATGTGAAACGAGCAGAAATATAACGAATCGAAAGTACCGCATACCCGACGAAAAGAAAACTCGGAAAATTATGTTAACTAAATAATCCAAAAGGGAACTCATGAGCATTGGGAGACGATAACAAGGAAACCACTCAAGTTCAAATGCGACAGATCAACCTATAATAAAAACCATCCTGAGGTGAAAACCAAGAAACGACAACATGGAAAAAGGAATGATGCATGGACGATAGCCAACCTTTTTCAATTCACGAAAGCGTTAACAACCTCCAGAAAGCATCCAAAATGTGCAAACAAAAGAAGGACATGATGGAGACAACCAAGGCAGAGAAAATACAACTACGCAGCCTAACAAAAAGAATTATATAATTAAAATGATTTTGGATAACAACAGCAATAGTAAGCAGCGTAGTAATGCTGATATAATCCAATTAGTAAAAACTACCAAATGCCGAAAGAAGTCAATAAGAAAAGATTATGGCCAGCAGTAGAAAATTCAATTACGATATCGAATTAGGACAATACGATGCGGAAAGAACTGAGGATATGAAATCATAAGAAATTCTAGTACGAGCGGACTCTGGTTAAAGAACCGCCCATTATCGAAGCACAACAATGGTCAATGAATTTGATGTATATCAGATAACAAACGAGAAATATGGGGATATACGGACATTGCGTATAGAGTCCCGGAGACGATGGTGTAAAACGAAAAGAGACGTTGTATATAGTGTAAATATTATGTAGTATAGTAGTAGTAATAGTATGTATATTTTTAAATATTGTACAAAATGTGTCAGAAATAGTAAGCAAACAGAAATGAATGCGATGAATTAATGATGTATTATAACTAACAGATGGATCCGAATAACGCAAATCACAAAATCAAGTGAGAATACCACCATTCGTAGAAGTAATACAACAACCAACAGCTGCCAATGTACCCATAGAAATTATAGAATTAAATCAAGGAATATACCAAGATTCAGGAATCGAGGCAACATGGAGACGACAATGCGAATTAATGACAATAATAACGAACAATGCGCAAACTCAGTGGACAAATACTCATCTAGTATTAACAGAAAGCGTGAACAGAGGCCTGCAACAAGCTATAAGATTGGAAGAGCAGCAAGAACAATATTACAATTGCAGAGAATAAATGACCAATTAGCAGATCAAGTTAGATGGCAAGCTGACGAAATTAGAAGACTACGTAACAACCAACAGCACGTAGGTCCAGCAAGTTGGGTGGAATGGATAGCATCGATGCCAGAATTCACCCTGAACCGGATTCAACAGTAGAGTAAAAATAAAGCGTACCTTGTAAATATGTAAAAATAAAACGATAGAAGTAAAGCAACGTCAAGTAATTGAAATTTTGTAGATATGCAGACGACTATCGAGAGAATAGAGGAAGCGAGAATCCATCCGAAGATACGAGACGAATAATGAAAGAAAATTAAAGTGTAAACGATATAAAAGAAAGATTGAATGTGTAAATGTAAAGAATTATTGATTGGAGCGAGACAGACGAAATGTGGATGCAGAATATGTACGGACTGTACGATAGAGTGATAGAAACAGAACAATAAATGCCCTGGATGCGACGAAATATTGGAAAAGGATGAAGATCCTACAACGATGGATAAAGCCACCAATAAAGAGATCAATAATCTATTAGTCCAATGCCAAGTGAAAGAATGTGAATGGAAAGGACTGATGAAGGAAGCCGAAAGTCACGCAAACGAATGCGATATAACGAGATATTATGCGAAAAATGTCAAACCATCACAACGAAAAAGACATCAAAGAACATCACAAAGTGTGCATCAAGAGAGAGAGAAATGCGAATTCTGTGGAGTCACCGACGAATGGAAAAATAGAGATGGAACACCGGAATCCAAAAGAGGAACAAATATGTGATCTATACGAAGGGATATGCGAAAATAACTGCGACAGGAGAGATAAAGTTAAATTAAAAGAACATTGGAACGAATGTATAGGCAACCAGTCAAGTGCCCGTTAGAGTTATCAATTGTCAAGCGCAACTACCATTATGGAGATGCAAAAGCATATGATGGAAAATAGTATCGAGCATGCGAAATCCTAATGAAAACGATAGGGATGTTGGCATGGAAATAAAAGCCTACGAACAGAAAATGATGCACAAAAGCAATAATAGAGAATATTAGAATCCAGAAAGAATTTCGAGAGAAGCCAAGGAGACACACTCAAGAAAATGGGCGAAATGGAAAAGAAAATGCAACAGACGACTAACAGCATAAAGGAACTAGAACCAACAGTTCTATAGCCAGAAAACATCCTACAGCACCATTTATATGGAAAATAACCGAATTCGCAGAGAAGCTTCAGAGAGCAAAAGACGGAACACAGAGAATTTTAGACAGCCACCAATATACAGTTGGGAAAATGGATACAAATTGGGCATTAGACTATATCCAAATGGAGATGGGAACGCAACAGGCACCCACATCAGTGTCTTCATCAGAGTGGGAAAAGGAGATTACGACGAGCTTATTAGCATGGCCTTTTAAACAAAACATGATATTAACCATGAAAGGATATGAGGATCACCGCAATCCAATCAGAACAGGAAATGAACCACAGATGGGAAGACCAACAACCGACTGAATACAGCGATTGGACACCACGATTTTACCCACAACAACGATTGAGAGGAGAGGGATTCTTGCGAGAAGATAATCTGTATATAAAACTAGAAGTAGAAAAGCCGGACAAGACGTTGTAAAAGAGAAAGAAAGTGTAAATAAATGTAAATAAAATTATAAAAATCAAATAAAAATCAAAAAATTACAAATAATCAGAAAATCAGAAAAACAAATTCAAAAATAATGACGATATTTAGATGGCAAGCGAATCAGCGAAGAGATAACAATACAGATGAGAGAAGGACTAGATTCGATATGGACGAGACTATGGAAAAAACCAGAAGAGGAAGAGAAAGTTAATACACTTGCAGCAGCAATTATATACTATAAAGACTACGACGGAACAAGACGGCCAACGCAAATCATAAAAGCAATATACTCACAAAGGAGAGTGAAAGACGAGGAACTGAGAAAAGAGGAACAGAGATATCTAACTTTTAAAGATAATAAAGTGTTTACGAACGGCGAAGTCAGAAATGGCCGCACAAGGATTTTATTTCACGGGAACACCAGAACTACCAGACGAAGTAACATGCATCTATGTAAAGGAAACTCGCAAATGGAAAAAGGAGAGACAGCTAACGAACACCTGAGGAAATTCTCAACCTGCCCATTTAAGAATAAACATTGACGTCGGAAACCAAGCAAATAAACAGACTAGAAGGACTTCGACAATCAGAATTAGCAAAGATGAAAAGGGAGGTGAGAAAAAGATAACGATAATAAAGAGTTTCGAAGACCCAGCAGAATTAATATGGGAAAAAGAGACTATAAATAGAACATTCGAAGAGAGAATTAAAACCTCAAAGAAACCCAAGAGCAGCAGAATTTGCAAGTCAAGGATATTGCCAAACAGCAAGAGGAATAATGTGTGAAGGATGCAAAAATCAAACAGCCAATACCAGATCAGAACGTCACAAAAACTAAAGCATAAAGGAAAGTGTATGTTAAAACAAGAAAAAGAGTCAAAGAATATCGAAATAATAATTACCAACCAACAAATAGAAGATATATTAGATCGACCAAGAACGAGAACCATAATGCTATTGTCAGGAATAGACACTCAAAAGATGAGAAAAATAATCAAAGAAAGATTAGCTAACAATTTAGAATGGTACGACTCAACACAAGCAGTAATCCGAACAATCAAGCGATATCAAGAGAAACAAAGGAGAATCGAGACAAATCAATGATAAAAGAAGCCATTTTTAGAACAGTATCAATGCGTGACATGTTGGCAAAAACATGTCGAAATAATTTATACTCCCTGTGGACATATGGTCACATGTGAAGCATGTGGGTTAAAAGTCGATATATGTCCAGTATGTAGGAAGCCGATCAACGGCGGATCAAGGGATTCCGTTTCGCTGATCAATAGATGGAAACCGAAAACAATGTGTAAAAAGTGTAAATAAAGATAAACGTAAAACAAAAATAATAAAACTTAAAACCACAAAAAATACGAGATGATGTAAATTATGATAAAATTTTGAGATGATTGGAAAGAGAATAATCAATTATTAATATTCAGAATTACAATGAACCAAAACAGAGATGATAAACCAAAAGATTGAGAAACTGCACAAGAGGGACAAGAGTCAAAAACCGAAAACCAATCCGAACAACTAAAAGAGATTAAAGAGGAATGGCAACAAAGGTCGATGAGATTAAAAGAAATATTAACATCAGTAGAAGGAGAACTACTGAGAGATACGTTAAAGATAAAAATGATAAGAGAAGAATTAGAACAACAGACAAGGATTCGAGGAAATAATGAACCATATCAAGGACGAGAAGAGGAGTTAGTAAAAGAATCCATGCAGAACCAAACCAGAATTACAAACCAAAGAAAGGAGATCAGAATGTTGGAGCAAGAGAAGCAGGATCAACAAAGCGAAATCGAAAGATTGCGGGAAGTGATAAAAGATAAAGAAGCAGAGATACGAGAAGAAGGAGAGGAGACGATAAAGATTATACAGCAAATGCAGGAGGAAATTGGGCAAATCAGCACTCAATATCGAATAGAGAAACCAAGAGAACTCATTTGGAACAAGCAAAGAATGGGCAAAACGGCAAGCACTTCACTGGAAAGCGAAGTGGTACGGAGAGAAGGAGCGGGCAAGGAATGATTGGGAAGCACGGATCAGACATTATATTCAGCAATAGCCGAAGAGGAGACCGAACAAGAGCTTATAAAACCAAATGGGAAAATGCGAAAGAGGAAGTCAACAAGCTGAGAAATCAAGGGCCAAAACCATCAAAGAAAATTAGAGAGCCCAGAGACGACAGACAGGAAAGAATAGTAATCCAAGCAACAGGAGAAGCGAGAAAGTGGAAAGACAAGTATAGATTGTCGAAAATAGAGAATGCGACACAATGGGAACATATACAAAAACAAGACCACGAAATAGTATGGCAACAAACGAGAATGAAGGAGATGCTAGTAGAACAAGAAAAGACTCTTAAACAGAGACAAATACAACAAATAAAAACGGAAGACAAAGAAAAGTGGATCAAATCAGAAGCAAGAAGATGGAAGAACCAGTACCAAGAAGCCAAGAAAGAGATAAGACTGTTACCCAAAAAGATATTGAATTTGGAAGATTGGGAACTATGGGAACAAGTCGAAGCGCAGAAAGAAACAATTGGGGAGCTGAACGAGGAAATCCAAACAATGGAATACCATGAGCGAGCCAGACAAAATACAATAAGAAGGCTCAGGAAAACCGACAAGGACCTCAGAAAATGGATTGACCAGCTAAATCAAAAGATAACGGAAACCCTACACGAACAAACGGATGAAAGACGACAAATCCAACAATTAAACGAAAGAATAACAGAACTCCAGCAGGAGGTGAACGGACACCGAGGAGTTGCAGTATTTAAGGAAATCCAGTTGAGACATCAACATGAAGTTAATAAGCAGTTGAAGGAACAAGTGGAAACAGAGATAAAAGCAATAAGGCAAGGATATGAAGAAAATGAGCAGAACCTAAGGAAAGAGATTGAAAAGCTAAAAGCTTTGGAAAATACGCATCGATTGGAAACGCAAGTGGAAGAACTAACGGAAAATACAGAATATCTTGCCTATCTCTTAGACGAAGAGATACAAATATCAAGCGCCTTGCGTGAAGAGGTAAATATGTTACAAAGTCGACCACCAATCCTGCTTATGCCGTTATACCCAACCGAAATTCCAACTCAAGTACCCGCCGAACCCGACGAAGGATTCGGGGAGACGGACGAAGCGACAATATAAAGCTAAATAAGAAAATTGTAAAAGTGTAAAATAGTGAAAATAATAAAATGATAAAAAACAAATTTGTAATCGATGTATATTTAGTATGAATCCAAATGAAGTAGAAATCCGAATGAATCTAGAAGACGGAGAATACGTACCAAGCCCAATTCAATTAGTAGAACCAATCGAGCAAGACCCACTGAGATATTACAGTAAAAGATGGAGAACAGAAAGAAAAGAATGGCAAGAATTAGTGGAGGAACAAGAGTCAGAAATCGCCCGGATAAACCATCAGTTAATACAATCTAAACAATAATCAATATGATAAAACGAAAACTAACATCTAGCATGGGAGAAACAGAGATCAAAAGAGAGAAAATGAACAATTGAGACGAGAATTAGCTGAAATAAAAACCGTGTAATATTGGAAGATTATTGGAAAACCGAAGCAGAACGAATGCGGGACAGCAGAAAAAGCGAACAGAGATACGTGCTACAACTAGAAGACAGTTGTAGAAAAGCCAGAGAAATAAAAGAAAGTCACCAACAAGCTCAGGACGAAATTAAAACATTAACAGATCAGCTTCAGGAAGCGAGACGAAAGCTGGAAAACAAACAACCAAGCGGGTCAATTATAAACGTCAACTCAAGAGAAAGCAAGCAAAAGAAAGAAATCTTCAAATGAAAATTCATAATCAACAAAGAATAATCAAAGAAGGTAAAGAACGATTAAAGAACTCCCAAATTAACCGAGCGATTAATAAAAGCCCAAGTCCTGATAATGAGATTTTCAGAAAATAAATTAAAGAAGAGTGCGAGAGACACTCAACCCCAGAAAGAGAGAAAGAGTAAAAAGGCTAAACTCCACTGTATATAGTTGAATAAAATTGTAAATAGACGTGAAAATTGATTGATATATATTAGAAATGAACCATGAACCAACGTTATGGATCACAACGATAATGATGATATGATGAGAAAGTGTAATACTGAAAACCCATTAGAAAAATGCGAGAGATCCAACCTTCAGAAGAGAAGACAGCACCTGCGCCGATTACAAAGAAATTTGTAGCAATCCCGATAATGAAGAATGTCAGCAAATAAAACTACAATGTATACATGCCCATGAAAGAGAACAAGGATGAGATAAAACAGAATATCGAGAAAACCCAAATAATGATACACCTACTGAAAAATAATGAAGAAATAACCAATATAAAAAATGAGAATCGAGAAATAAAGAAAACCCTAGAAAATATCATAAGACAAATTCAAAGAACAGCCAAAGCAAATCCCAAAAAACCAAATCCAAGAAATCACCTTATCAATTCAAAAACAACTAGAAAAACGAGTGGGACAAGGAAATGAACCCCGTACAACAACTCTATCAATCAAACTCATACTACCGATTAGTATATATATCCAACATGATACTCTTAATATGCTGTCTCATCACGGCCTAACAAAAAACGAACCAAGGCAAAATACCCAATTCAAAAATTCAGAAGAATGTTCACCAAATTCGAAAAATCGACAAAACCAACGAAACGACAAGACTCTCGCAGATTTCTATCAATCACGCTTCAGCCCAGCTTGAAAGTGAAACCCAAGCCGTCAGTGATTCATTCGAAGCCAAATATAACTGATTTACATTGATTTGAACTAATTAACACGTATTGATTTACATTGATGTGAGCTGATATTACAAAACTTGCACTGATATTAAAAAACTGAACTATCTGATTTTATTTGATTATGTATCGTAGCAGGACCTTAAGTCCGTCTTTATCTTGATGATTTAACCATACCGTAAAAACTTTTTATGGATGTGAATATTGAAAACGGAATTGTATGTATTAATCAATTGAAATTGCGGGTCGCAATTTTACGGACCCCCGAGTGTTTTATGTTGGGCCAGAACGTAAACGACCTTCAAAATGTTTAAATGGATCAGAAACACACACGCAAACACAACACGCAATTTAAATAAAACCCCAAAACACCAATTAAACCATATAAAATCTGAGAAATAAAAGAATTAAATATAAATTAAGAAACATAAAAATAAAATAAAATATTAACAAAATGCACCAAGATCCGCACGATACCTACACAAATATAGCAAGAAACACGACAAATTCGACAAAATTGGAAAAATCAGTTAAAGTTCGTTAAAGCAAGAATTAAATCAAAAAATTTGAATTAGTAATAATTCAAATTAAATTCTAAATAAAAAATTATAAAAATAAATCGAAAATAATAAAAATAAATAATAGAATTTGCTAGAAAAGAACAAGGTCGAATTTTGTTTACTACATCAAATTTCACACGTCACACAAATAGGTATATATACTGATCCATTTTCACATTAAAGTTAACCATTTTTCGAAAACCAGTTTTAAACCAGTTTTAAACCATTTTTGAGACTAAAAACTATTTTTGAAATTACTCCGTATTGTCAAATTATTTGAATCTTTTAAATCTATTTTCAGAATTTTAGGTGAGAATCATTGATTTTGGAACCCTCTTTCCACGCCCCGTGTCTTGCATCTCTGTAGAGCTCTGCTCGGACGTCGGCGTGGGAAGAGAGGCATTTGGTTTATTATGTAAATGTATGCAAAATTTTTATGAATTGGAAGGTAACTTGTTATATTTTTCTTATAATTAATAAACCTTATTATGTATAATTTGTTTCATATATATCTATAATTTGTTAATTAAAAAATGTCGAAATTTTTCCGGCCCACAGCCGAAACATAATGCAAGTAAATAAAATCTACACACAATTCAGATTCGTGTAAGCGCGTGGAATATCGCCAATGATCTGTGCCCGTGAAAACCCGCGTGCGGAACGCAGGGTCGGATCGTCAATATTATCCCTATAGATGAAAGGAGAATAAGGAAGAAGTCATTTGATTGCTTCCTCGTTCTCGTTTCTGTAAAATCGACTTAACTCATACTACACATGGCTAAAAATCATCACACCGAGTAGTCCAGTGGGCACTCAGTAAATATAATATAAACACAAAATGCGCTTAAGGCTTATTAAAAGGGATTGGAACGGGGGTTAATTAAAATGGAAATCGTCGTTATAATTCAAACTAACATTTCAAACAAAATTTAAATTGGCGAGTCAAATAAATGAATAGAGATCAGTTAATAAATAATTTATTGATTCTCATTGATTAATGTAAAGATATTTAGTATCCATTTAATAAATAATTCATAGATTTCGATTGATTAATGTAAAAATATGTAATTCACTAAACTATTATACTGTAAATCAAATACTCATTTAATAAATAACTCATCGGTTCTAATTGATTAGCGTAAAGATATTTAACTCGTTGAAGTACTATAATCATTTAATAAATAATTCACTGATTTTAACTTAATTATTGTTTAAAGTAAAACTCATTAAAGCATTGATTTGATAAGTAATTCGTCGATTGTAAGTTGATTATTAATTCATTAAAATATTCATTTGATAAGTAACTCATTTAGTATTGTTTAACGAAAGAAATTAATTCATCAAGTGTTCATTTAATAATTCATTAACTTTTAATCGAGCAATATAAGGAAATTTCACCCGCTAAAATACCATATTGTAAATTGAACATTCATTAAATACTTAGCTAATTGATCAACATAAATAAAGTTAATACCGTAGTTTAAAGAAATTCCATTAATAAAAATCCATTGATTTTCACTCAACCATTTAAAGTAAAATTTTACCGTAAAGAAACAAAGAATTCTGTAAAAATATTTGACTCGTCAATTTATTAAACCAAATAGTCATTTAATAGATAACGGTTGCTTAACGTAATAGAGATTTAACCTCTTGACCATTTCACCATAACGACAAATGTTCGAATCGGATAAGTAGTTAAAAGTATGCTTACTGAAAGACAAATGCCCGAATAAAAGAACAATTTATAAAAAATTTACGAATCACCAAACTGTTAATTAAGCATATTGTATTAAACAAAGTGATTTCAAACTCGAATCAGTTTCGTGATCAGCAGGCAAGGTCCTTCTTGACGAAATTTCAGCACTAAAATCAACCCATGTGGATTAAAGATTATTGTAAGTTCATACAGAGAATTATGGATATAATCAATTGATCCATCAATAGACATCCAAGTCCGCTTGAGTAATAAAAAATATTCATATGTAAATGAGTCCAACAAATCCACGAAGTGAGTGAGAGGACCTTTGACTTGATGATCACGGAATTGAGACATGAATTGAACAAAATGATAACCAAGAATTATCCGAACCAAACATCTATATTATGTGTTTAACGAGGTCAACCATAGATGAAATTATCATGATTAACTAATTCAAAACCAAATGATCAAAGAGTTTATTGATTAGAATAAAAATTTGTAAATGAAGCGATTTTATTCATCCCGTGAAACACAAAAAATTCATCGTCGAATAAGGGAATAGAGCGATCACGAGGAATACTTCGAACTCAGCATTAACAGAGTGGCAATCACCCAAAAATTGTGTGTCGATAAATTTCGAACCCTAAAAATAAAGCGATTAATAACTAGCTAACTTAACCATGAGAAATACCTACCACTGATTTTGTTTTGACCACGTCCCCCAATGAACGCAGAAAGTTTCCAGAATATTCTTGACCCAAAACTCCAATCTGCAACCCGATAACTAATGATCCTTAAAACGAGAAAATTAAATGATGATAATAAAGTAGTTTCACCTACTTGAAAAGTTCATACGAGAATCCACAATAAATATGAGCAAACCGGATAAACAACTTTATCCGCTTAAAATAAACATTCTGGCGTAGCGAAATCTAACCAATCTTTGTCACATCCGGTAATTCACCATGATCGATGAACCGAATTCGATGTCCGGTTCATGCCGTTTGACGAGAATTCGTCAATCACCGAAAATCAAATCACTTCGTTTCCGCTCTGAAATTTGACAACCAAGAATCCCGTCAACGATTTCGACAATAAACTAAAGCCCAAATATAATAATCATTTACGAAATAGTTCAATACATAGCCCCATTTTACTTTCTGTTAGCATTGAAAACACTTCAAACTGAAGTAATAAAAATTATTACATTTCTTACATGAACCGATACACATGCGAATTTTACGCTGCTAATATACCCCATATAAGACAGACGCAGTCATAAACATAATACCATATTGTTTTACCAAACCGCAAGATTTCCTTTGGCCTAACGCACGACACAAGGTTAGCAGCATTACCAGCTACTTTACTCACAAGATACTCAGACACCTAATATAGGTAGATTCAAGCTAGCAAGTCCCCTCATACAGGACAAGAACAATTTCATTTTTGCAAACTATTAAAAATACGGAGAAAGATGGAGTAAACATATATTTTAATTCAGGACACGCTAGAACCATGATCGATATGCCCGCTCACATCGTGGAACAATGGAGACAAGCCTGGAGTCGGGTATATCAGGAACGATATCCTGAGGTGCCTATAGATGAACAAACGGAGGAAATATCGCCGGACAAGTTCATGGAGCGTTTTCGGAAGAAGGCGGACGAACCCAATCCGTCGCGAGATATTTTACTGCAGGCTCAAGAGCTCCTGGACGGCCTGCTACAGCAAAAGCGACAAATCGAGGCTGATGTGGCATGGGCCACATCTTACCTGGCCAATGTCAAAGATGACATAGCGACCGGACGACTGGCCGACAGCTACCCGCCTTCTCCAAGACCGATCAGAAACCTCAAGCGACCGGTACTCGTAGTCTCGGGATATGCTCCGGAAGAGGGGATTAAGCGATTCTTCGCGGAGGAGTAGACGTTACTGATGTAGACATTGATTGTTGTTAGTGACATTGTGTCCGATTCAAGAACAAAACTTATTTTCTGTCTCATCTTTTCTATCATTATCATAATTGTCATTTTGAAAAATTGTTTAAATAAAACTACTCATATTTGCATTAGTCGCCATCCAATTCACTCATGCTATTTTTAGAAATGGATCCCGTAAAGTTGTTACAAAACGAGTTAACTCGGGAGCGACAAACAAACAGGGATCTCCACGATCAACTCATACACTTGGTCCGAGAAATACAACAACTCAAAGCTACATGGGTTAACCCCACGAGGGTCAAGCCGTTGTATCAAAAGTTAGCCGCGGCTCAGAAGGGATGGGCCGAAGAAAGACAATTGGTGACCAGTCTGAAGACCCAAATCAGGGGGCTAGAGGTAGCGTTGTCCGCTAGTCAAGAGGGGGCAGCGGTAACCTACCCTCTAGTTTTCGCCCCGGCTCAATTAGCATACCGAGAGGTGAATCCGACCCCATCCGCAATGCCAACCCCTGTCGAAAACCCTACTCCAACAATTCCTTCAACATCCAGTCGACGACCGGGTCGCAGGGAGCGAGCTAAGCGCCGAGCCGCTCGACTCTCCAATCAATGCACCTTTAAATAGATTATTGTTAAATATATCATTTTCCGTACATCTCTCATTTCATTTACGTACTAATAAAGTTTTTTATAATAAATAAAATACAATTGTGAGGGATTAAATACAACCACCAATCATTTTGTCCTTTCAATCTAACGCTGATAAACCAGCTGGATAGACGATAGGAATTTAGACGCAAAGGGACCAATAAATAAAAGCGAGCGCAGGTCTTCTATCGACAGCTCGTGAACCCGAGGATTGTCCGAGCAACTATAGTATTAGCTAATGATACTCAATTTTTGCGGGCAGTCCACCACTTGAACACATTACCAACGTTGCCTAGCAACGGGTGCCAAGTGGCAGTTAGCAATAGTTTGTATGGCGTTACTAGGGTCGCCGGGAAGATAAGCAAGATTTGAAACCCTGTAACCCACCATTATTTTAATTTATTTTTATGTTTATTATTTTATATGTAATTGTTTTTCTCTCATATTTTGATAGGGTTAATTGATGTTTTCATAGGTTTTGAATTTAAAGCTGCATGTTATATTTGCATGTGTGTTACCGATTCATTTAAACATTCACAAGGCCATTTGTGTTCTGGCCCAACACTTTATTGGATCTTGTCAATTTAATTTGAACACTAACGCAAAGGTAATAAATATTTTGGTTGATCAAAGAAATCTAATTGAAGAGTGAGCAAACACTAATGGATTTTGATTTTGAAATCCAAATTACCAAAGAGTTTAGAAAAAGAAATTGTTTACAGTAACGTCTGCTTCGTTTGATAAATTTTCCCAATTATTATTTGCAACTCTCATCTGAAGGTAGAGTAATGAATCGTTAAAATTCAAGCATTCTGTTTGAAGTGTTTCCTGGATCTGTAATTGAATTCACCGGATAAATATCTTTAAATGAACCAGTTTCAATTACACCTTGAAGAGATGGTCTATCAAAAATGCATAATTCAGATTTTGCGCTAATCATGACTGGAATATAGTTCCATATCCTCACATTCTTTTATTTATATGTTTCTTGTTAATGTTTTGACTCTTAATTGTTCCTCCGTTTTGTTCTTTATTAAATACATTAAATACTTTATTAATAACAAATGACAAGTGTTGCATTACAGCAGATACAAAATCTTTTATTTTAGATATTACATTTGATTTTAAAACAGGCAAGATTTGAGCATTAATAATTATTACGTCATTAACAGTTTTCACACCAAAATTTCCAATACATTTAAGAAAAGTTAATGTGAATCATATAATTTTTTTTAACCAACCAGATTCATTCTGTTTACCTACAAAATACTGTAAATCCCCACCATTATTAAGCGTACTAAAAAAGTTTACAATGTCAGGAATATTCATTTATTTGCGGAAATGTAATGTCAAGTAAGTTTTATTTTGTTTACAAAATATGTATTTTCTACAGTCATCACGAATATTAATTTTAATATTGTTTATATATGAGAGTGATACTGGCAAATGCTTTGCATTTTTGTCAATGATTTGAACAAGATCGTGTTTTTCTACCCAAATACATTTAAGAAGAGGAACAGGTATTTCACCCACAAGAACCGGTTCAATAATATTTGTATAAAGCAATATTTGTACATTTCTCTGCATTATAGTTAGTAAACTCAATCCAACAATAACCTTTTCACTATATGATTATTCACTCAATATCAAACTAAGTGCCAAAAGTTTACTAAATTTAATATTACGACATCATCTTCCGATTCAATTTTAACAAGTTGTCCTTGCTTAATTTCACAAGATTTGAATGGATGTGAATAAGATGTCATTAACTGATCAGTAACTTGTGAAAATCCAGTAATTAATAAATTTTCTTTAAATGTATCAGTATACTCTACATCATAAAAATAAGTTATAGTTAATCGAATCGAATCGTATCAAATTTTATTTTCTTATTATTTGTTGGTATACGAATCTGAGTTATTTTATCATTAAATATAACTTCTTTTTATTTAATCCTATTCAATGAATAATTTCTCTCTTTAATGAATGTTTTTTTTCTTCAATGAATAATTTAACTCTTCAATGAATATCTTATCCATTCAAAGTATATTACCCTTCTAAGTTTTTAATGTATCAATTGATATTTCACCTATTTAGTAGATATCTTTAGCTATCCCACTTTTGCAGTAACTTCAACGACTTTTCCGCATTTAATATACTCTCCCACCAATACTACTTCTTCACTGAAAATTTTCTTTATAGAATATATTTTCTACTAATTAAAATTCCATTTGTTGACTTGTTATTTACTTGTCATTTTCAATGAAAATTTAATTAACTTTTAATAAATTAAATTGCAACCTTCAAAAGATTGGGTTGTATGAGTAAAAATAAAGTAATTTTAGGCTATGTAAATCAAATAGAACTTTAAGGGAAATTTTATGATAATTTTTAGTAATAAAAATATCAAGTTTTAGGGGATATTTAACATTTACTATTAAATTTTGACTCATTTTTATTTTGTGAATTTTATGGGTTTCTGTTGAATTTTAATGGATTTGGGGGTTTATTATGTTTTTAATGGAATTTTTGAAGAAATGAGGGTGAATCTATAATTTTAGAACCAATTAACTTTAATAGATTTAACTTGATATTTGGATTATTTTAAATAAAAGTTTATTTTAGGAACAAAATGTTTATGAAATCTATTTAGGAAAATTATTTACCAATTAGATTTTGACATTATATTTTACCATTAGTAGATTTTGAATAGTAATTGATATATTAATTATAATTTAATGATCTATTTAAAAAAGTGAATTAAATCAGTTGATTTTTAAAAATATTTCAGTAAAAAGTAGAAAGAAAAAAATATCTTTGAGATAAAGGATTCATTATTTACTTTCATTTTCCATTTTTTGATTTCGAAGATATCAATCACAAAAGTAGTATAATTTAGAGATTTGTAAAAAGATGCTCGGAGTGGTTAATAGTATACATAAGAAAATCATTGAATTATTTCTATAGGTTGATTGGTAATTTTTATTGAATTTATATTTGATTTACTGATTAATTTTTAATTATTTGAGCAATATGATATATATTTTGTGATTTTACAATAATTTAGTGGGATTTATTGATTTTTGTGGGAAACTGATTTTATTCGATTTTAGTCATTTTTGAAGAATTTTTTATTTGCTTGAATTTGTTGCCAGAAAAAACTGAGGATTCTAGAAAGAAAATGTTGGGTATCGATAACAATTTTGTAATACTAAGGAAAATTTATTTTAATTGGTAAAATTCAGATTTTTATGATACTTATAATTCAATTTAACCGATTGAATGAATGGATTACATATGTTTAATATGATCAAAATGTTAGATTTTTAAGGGTATTTTAAGAGATTTATTCGGTTAAATATATATTTCCATAGGGATTTTTCTTGGTATGGTTTTATGAAAATAATGAATATAGTTGGTATATTGTGGGAAGTCATATGAAGAAAAATGATCGATTAAGAACAAATTTGTTGATATTTTTAAGGGGATTGAGTAGGTTGAACATTGTTATTTAAAT
This sequence comes from Schmidtea mediterranea, assembly GCA_022537955.1. Lineage (NCBI taxonomy): Eukaryota > Metazoa > Platyhelminthes > Tricladida > Dugesiidae > Schmidtea > Schmidtea mediterranea. The sequence continues at coordinate 104,233,736 of CM039680.1, forward strand.
GGTAAATATTATCTAAATGTGGATTTTTATGAAAAATAATGAAATAAAATGGAAAATATTGTCATTTTAAGAGAAATGATTGGATGAAGTAAATTTTAAGATATTTGTAAAAGAATATATTTGGATTGATATCGATATGTGGTTGAAAATATGGTAGAAATAATGTTATTTAATGAGAAATAATTGGTTGAGAGTAAATTTTATTTTAAAGGGAAATGATTGGTTAGGAGGGGAGTTTGTGATATTTTTAAGGGAAATAATCGAATGAGAGTAAGTTTATTGAAATTTTTAAAGGGGTTGAGTTGGTTGAAAATTGTTATTTAAAGGTAAAGATTATGGAAATATTGATGATTTTTATGGAAAATATTAAATATAGTTTGGAATATTGACATTTGAAGAGAAATAATCGATTAAGAGTAATTTTATTGATAATTTTAAGGGGGTTGAGTTGGTTGAAAATTTTTATTTAAAAAGTAAAAGATATACATTGGGAATATTTTTGATTTGTTATGAAAAATAATGAATATAGCTGGGAATATTGTTATTTGAAGAAAAATGATTGGTCAAGAAGGGAATTTATGATATTTTTAGGGGAATTTATTGGGTTAAATATCGATGTTCAAAGGGTAAATATTATCTACTTGATAGGTTTTTATGAAAATTATGAATATAGTTAGTATATTGGAGTGAATATTATCATTTGAAGAAAAATGAGTGGTTAATAGAGGAATTTATGATATTTTAAAGGAATTTATTAGGTTCAATATTGAAACTGAATTTTTTGAAAGGATGTTGTAAATATTATCACTTATAGAGAAATAATTGTTTGAGAGTAAATTATGATATTTTTTAAGGGGATCAAATCGGTTGATTATTTTTTATAATACTTAGGAAAATTATTACTTTTTTATTGATTTAAGGGTTGACAGAATATATCAATAAGATTTTGGTTAATTTTTATCATAATATTGGAATCTGAATAAAATTGAGAAAATATACGATACGAGTTCGGTTCTAAGAAAATGTTTGATTCATGTAATTATTTGTATTCAAATAAGTATTTATTTGATTTTATTAATACTAGGTTGTGTAAAAAGTTCCCAGGCAGTTTTGGATTGTAATTTAAACGCAAAGAATGACAATGAAAGCAAACATGATTAACCAACCGTTTTATTCGTCAAAGTAATATACAAAGTCGTGTAAAAAGAGTTTATTAACATATAACTCCCATGTATGCAAAGTGCTTTGTAAATTCACTCGCTGCTGTTGTCCGGGAACTTTTTACAAGACCTAATATATTTGTAATTTAATTTAATTAAAAACTAAAATTGACTAGTATTTAATAACTTTTTGTTACCTATTATTTATGTTTTTATTGAAAATTTTCTGAATAATTTAAAAATTTACGATTATTTCCAGGAATGAAGAGAAATTGTACAATTAAATACTATGCGCAGTCAATAACATACATTAATTTTCATTCAACAAGTACCCATTTCTTAGCAATTACCTAACAATCTTAAAAAATTAAAAAAAATTATCTAACAAATTTTTACAATTATTTTACAACTTAGTTAATTTAATTAATTTTTTAATTTATAAGTACTATTTTCTTTACAATTTGCTACTATGTTGAAGCTTTCTTTAAAAAAATTTATTTTAAGAACTAACAAATTTAATCAAATTTATTTAAAATTTACATCTTTCCAACTACTTTATTAAAATTTTATTCACCATACAACTATTTATTCACAATTTAATGAAAATAATTATTTTTACAAAACTAATAGACAGTAATGAATCACATACATTTGTCGTATAAATTTGGATTTTCAGTACATGTTATCAGTACACAAGAACCTATGTATGTGTTGAAGCGTGGTATTAGAAATTTAATATATTTATTATTAGTTCATAATTATTTGATTGTAGTAATACGGTAGATATTAATTGTATGTATTTTTTCCTATCAGTTTTATTCAAAACTTTAGCATCTTTGAGTTAATAATTTTAAGAGTCGAATCATCTTCAATAAATATACGAAAATTTATTCCAAGTACAATGAAAGTAATATATGTTTTGTGAAATTAATCTAAGAATATTATTTTCTAATCAAGTTTCTTTTCATAAGCAATTAGATTAACAACCACTTGTACTTACTAATTAATTTATCATTCAATAAACTATAAGAGTTGGAGTGAAAAAAATAGAGAAAATGTGTTTATCTTTTGATGTGTTAGCAGTTAATAGAATTATTTTAGACTTAGTTGGATGAAATTAAAAATGTTACAAAAATAGTAGAAAAATTTCAAAGTTTTTAACAAAACTATTAAATTTTACAAATTAATTTCAAAATTTCAATAAATCACATACAAGACTGTAAACAAAGCAATACATTTTTATTCAGAGAAAATATAACAATGGATTGGGCTTCAATGAATTTGATTAATAGTCACTTGATAGCAACCAAGTACCTAAGCAACCAAATAATTTGCCAATTTGGAGACAGCAGTAGTGGGATGTGTCACCGCTAGATCGTGTCACCGCTGGATCAACCCCCGGGGGGGTAAAATTTTTTTTCTAAGTCTAAAAGTACAAAAAATTTTAAGACAAAGACAATGACTCATTCAAGGTCATTGGATGACTCATCAAACACTTTCAAGGTCATTAAAAAATTTTCAAAGTCATTCAAACAAAGACCATGACTCATCAAAAATTTCCCAAGGTCATTGAAACAAAGACCATGACTCATCAAAAATTTTCTCAACGTCATTAAAATTTTTTCAAGGTCATTCAAATTTTCTCAAGGTCATTCAAACAAAGTTAATAAGTTTTATGTCTTTCGCTGAACAACGAGAATTTAAATCATGTAGAACTTGCTATCTTTGCAAGAAACCGATTGTAAATCCTACTAAAGACCATTGTCACTTTACAGGTAAATATCTTGGTGCAGCGTGCCGAAAATGTAATTTTGCGCGTAGAATATATAAGTTGCTTCCGATGGTGTTTCATAATTTAAAAGGTTACGATCTGCATCATATTTTAAAACATGGTCTCAACGGTTTTCCTTCTTTGAATTTAGACATTATCCCTACCTCGACTGAAAAATTTATATCTTTAATTGTACATATAAAAAATCTGGCTGTTAGATTTATAGATAGTATGCAATTTGTAAATTGCTCTTTATCTAAGGCTGTAAAAACACTTACTACACTACCTATTACTACCTCTGCCTTTCCTGGTTCTATTATAGATTCTAAAGGTATATTTCCTTATGATTATGCCGTATCTTTTGATGTTCTTGAAACTACTTATGAATTGCCTCCTAAATGGGAGGGTGTGACAGATGATGAGTATGCGACTGCTGAATTGGTTTGGATGGAACAAAACTGTGGTAATTTGCGTGACTATATGATGCATTATTTAAAAGTTGATGTATTCCTACTCGCTGATTACTTTCAACAGTTCCGTGAAAAGGCCATTGCATACAATGGTCTTGAACCTTTAAATTTCTATGGTATTCCTGGAATGTCATGGGCGTCAGCGCTTATGACATTAGATGAACCCATAGAGCTTTTACAGGACATGGAAATGTTCAATTTTTACGAGGGAGGAATACGAGGAGGGTTAACGTTTGTTAACAAACACTATGTTGCTTCTTCAGAGGACACCGAATTGCTGTATATAGACATAAATAATTTGTACGGTTGGGCTCTTATCCAATCTTTGCCGTATGCTGATTTTGTTTGGGTGTATGATGGTTTGGATGATGTATTGAATGAGTGTATGAATGTTGCGGATATTGAAATCCTTCCATATGGATATACTATGGAAGTTGATATTGATATCCCTGAAAATTTCCATAATTTTTTTAATGACTTTCCGATTGGACCGGAAAAGATGTGCCACCAAATTCAAAAGTTGAGAAGCTAATGCTCACGCATTATCCAAAGAAGAATCATGTTCTTCATTGGAGGCTTCTCAGGCTTTATCTTTCGCTTGGGGCTAAGGTTGTGAATGTACATAGATGTATAAAATTTACACAGAAACCTATTTTTAAAAATTATATAGATAAAAATACTGACTTGCGAGCAAATGCAGTCAGCGAGATATATAAAGATTTATTTAAATTATATAATAACAGCTTGTACGGTAAATCCGTTGAAAACCTTAAGAAGCGAATGAATTTGCGACTATGTAATTCATTTGAAAAGTTAATTACATATTCGTCAAAACCAGCATTCAGAAAAACCATCGAAGTTGATGAGAATCTGTTTGCCGCGCATCTTAATAAGGATTCAATATGTTTGGATAGGCCTAGTTATATCGGACAATCAGTACTAGATCTATCCAAACTACGGATGTATCAGTTGCAGTATATAGAGCTGCAAAAGTATAGAACTATTTATAATTGTGATATAAATTTAATTTCCGGTGATACGAACAGCTTCTTTTTAGAGATAAAAAATTTAAAATTAGATACTTTATAAAAAGCGATGATTTCGGATGACCTTTTAGATACATCTAATTATGACCCCTCTCATCTTTTATATTCAAGACGATTAGCATCCGTTATAGGAAAGTTTAAGGATGAGAGTAAAGGGGGAGGGTATAGTGAGTAGGTTTTCTTGCGTCCTAAATGTTATAGTTTATTGGGAAATAAGTCGACTATGAGGGCTACGGGAGTAAAATTAGCAGGTACAAATATAAATCATCAATCATATTTAGATTGTTACAATAATAACGAGATTATATCTGTACCTCAGACTAGAATAGGGTCCCGGAATCATCAGCTTTTTACTTTTAAAAATAGTAAAATAGCGCTAAACAACCACGATGATAAGAGGGCATGGGCTGATAAAAATGTTAGTTTCGCCTAAGGACACTATAGAGGGTTTGATGCAATTAATAGTGGTTATAGTATTACAAGAACACAGCAATTTCAAGATATATTCAAAGAAATTCTGGCTCCTGATTGATCATCAATTTATCAGACGAACAATTATGTGAATATTATATATTTTTGTATATTTTGAATTTTGTATATTATAGAAAAAAATATAAAATTGTACGTTTACTTATTTTATTATGTTTTTGATTATTATTAGTTGCTTTTTATATAAAGGGTTATAAAACATGTTCACAATAGTTAAATTTCGATTTTATCTGCATTATCAATGTAGGATTGAATAAAATCTCGATATTTACAAGTTATTTCCAAACCTACAGTGTTCAGAATTCAGAAAATATTGAAAATTAAAATAGTGGGTAAGGATAAACAATACTATGTCAAATGGCATGGATATCAAAAACCCTCATCAAAAGACCTAGTAAAATGAGTTTCTATACAATTTTACCGAGTAATAGTTGCCCGCTAATCCATCCGGAAAATCAAGCAAGTAAATTTATGGTTGATCTTCAAAATCCTATTTATTTACATAGAAATTGGGAAGTTGCTTTGCAAGACTTTACATTTGTGTACAATACATTCCCGAATACATTTTATTTAGAAATAATATGCAACTAGATAATTTTATTATTTTATTATTGATTTATTTATTTTTTAGTAGTAATAAATAATCATAGGTTTCTGTCAATAGCCTATCGATTATTAAAAATGTCTGATTCCATTTAATTCTGAATTCCGCTATCTTAATTTATAAGATTAATATAATAATAATAATAATATTAATAAATAAAAACTTGTAACAATAATAATAATAATAAAATATTATTAGTTAAAACATTACTTATAAAATAAGTAATAGAATAAAAAATATTATTAATTAAAACACTACTTTTATGCGCTGCCCGATATCGGAGGTATGTGGAATGGGCTTTGAATAAAGCTCTTCGATAATATAACTATAGTAGAATTATTTCTTTATAATAAAACTTTTTGTTGTATATGTCTTGGTTTTTTATTATATATTAATAATAATAATAATAAAATAAGTGATAGTTAAAACATTACTTGTAAAAAAATAAGTAATAGAATAAAAATTAAAAAATATTAATAATTAAAACACTACCTTTTTTTTATAAGTAGTAATTTTAAATTTAAATTTTTTTAAAAAATAATATGACCTTGAGAAAATTTTTGATGAGTCACGTTCTTTGTTCGAATGGCCTTGAGAAATTTTGAATGAACTTGAGAAATTTTAAATGACCTTGAGAAAGTTTTTGATGAGTCACGTTCTTTGTTCGAATGGCCTTGAGAAATTTTTTGATGAGTCATGGTCTTTGTTTGAATGACCTTGAGAAAGTTTGAATGACCTTGAGAAATTTTAAATGACCTTGAGAAAATTTTTGATGAGTCATGGTCTTTGTTTGAATGACCCTGGGAAATTTTTGATGAATCATGGTCTTTGTTTCAATGACCTTGAAAATTTTTAAATGACCTTGAAAGTTTGATGAGTCATCCAATGACCTAATGATTCATGGTCTTTGTCTGACTGACCTTGAAAGTGTTTGATGAGTCACCCAATGACCTTGACTGAGTCATGTTCTTTGTTTCAATGACCTTGAATGAATCATTGTCTTTGTCCTAAAAATTTTTTGTACTTTTAGACTTAGAAAAAAAAGATCCAGAGGTGACACGATCTAGCGGTGACACATCCCACTACTGACAGCAATGATCGATAAAAAAGTTAAGATTTTTATTAATAAAATTTGTAATTGAACTTGTATTTCTTTGTTCAACTTTTTATGTGATATTTTTTCAATTATTCTTCTTAATCAGTAAAGAAGTATTAATATTTATTTGTTCCTTGTGTGTGTATAGTTAATAACCAAGTATTTTAAAGAGATTTATTTAGTTAATGACGAATTTAATGATATTTTTTAAAGGGGTTGAGTTTGTTGAATATCGGTGTTCAAAGGATAAATATTATCTAAATGAGGAATTTTAATGAATAAGGTACGCATCTATTAAATGCATAGTGTTTATATAGTGAGTCGTACAGTATCTGGTTAATTATAGTTCTCAGTCATTTGTATACCGTACTAAATCATTGTTCAATGATTAATCAATAAGTTTTTTATGTGTATGGGTTAACGGTATTCATAAGTTGATATCACGTTAGTTTACCTTTTATCTGTTAGTGCAGTGCCGTCCAACCTGCAGCCCGCTGCATGATCTTAAGTGTCCCGCCATAGTGTTTGCTCTTTTGTTCAAAACACGTTTCATTTTCCATTTCTCTGTAAAAAATGTTAGCTGCAATTTTAAGCAAACTAATTCACCCTTTATCAAACCTCACTGCATTTTTCGACTATACTAAATTCAGAATTTTTAATATATTAAATTTAAACTGACTACTTAACTACTAGGAGGCCTGTTTTATAATTTTATAAATTGCTGATAATAAACTTATTTACTTACTTACCACACACCCTTCCTTAATTACCAGTTATTGTCAAACCAAAGGTGCATGTGTAGAATTAATAATTTTATTATTTTTTAAGTTTTCTAAAATACAATATTACGGTACTGCACAAATAACAACGCAAACCAGAAGAAAATCGTTTGTTCAATTCATCTTGGGAACTTGCATTTTAATTTACAATGCTTAGTGAGAAGCCTGTTTGTTTGTTGTGTCAAAATTCTATCTCAGTTTTGAAAAAAACAATATATACAGAGACACTACACGACGTGTAGTACACGTCAATGTATAGTAATTTTGAAAAGAATTATCCACTTGGATCAAAGGTGAGAGAAGAAAAGGTTGTTTCTTTTAAAAATAATTTACTTGGCCAGCAGCATGCTTTCAGATGACTTCTGACCGCAAGTAACTGTGTAACGGACGCATCCCTAAAGGTCAAATAGGTTTTGGCTTAAAAGTAAAAACCATATGCAGGTGATGACATAGTTAAGCAATGTTTTTAAGAATGTGCCGATTTTTTGTTTGCTGAGTTTAAAAACAAAGATGAGAAACAGATTTCAGATCTTCAGTTATCCATTAGACTGTTGCCAGACAAATTGAGATATTATCTAGTTACATGTGTGAGCAGCTTGAGGGAAGCATCTGGATTCAGCAGCTCTTACTCAATATTAAAAAAGTTGCAAATATAATTCAAAGTCAAATTTCTAATTAAAAACAATAAATTTTTAAAATTGATAAATATATTCTGGTTTTTATTTAAAATTAATTAAAGTTATATAGCAGAATTTTAAATTAAACTTTTTACCATAAATCAATATCTCTAAAACGCATTGATTAATAATGACACTTCTGCAGATCCTTATTAAACCACAAAATAATTCTTTATATAAGTAAAGTAATTCTTTATATTATTACAAGAGTATAAAAATGGACTTCAATTTGTTGCCAAATGCTCCAAACTGCATTTCGGAGTTTAATAATCGCTAGCTGCACCGTGCATCACATAGATATTTTTTATTCAAGATTTATAAATAATTTTCTCCTTAATAGTTTAATTTTAAATATATAAAATAAAAATTAATTACTTAAATAAAAATAAATAAAGACATAAAATTAATTTATTTAATTTTAATACATCTTTTTAATACATCATCCACCAACAAATTAATATCGCTCAGTTGCTTTACTATGAATTTTGGCTTACGGCGTAAGCCACTTTTTATTGGCTATTTTTTGTTTAAAAAGAATATTATATATATTATTTATTAGTTTCATCAAGTTGGGATATTTCTTTTATTAAATAATGTCCATATGGAAGAGTTGTAATTCCATCATTCATTATCCATCTTTTTTCATCATAATTATCCAATGTTATTTTTAAAAATTTCTCAAGATAAATTTCATGAATTTTTTATCTAACATTATGAATTATTTCAACTTGTTTATCATTTTTATTTTCAACACAATTTTTATAATCATTAATTTTATTTTTTTACTTACAGAGTTTTTAACCGCTTTATTTTTATTTTCTTCACCTTTAACCATTTTTAATGCATATTGTTTTGATCTAATGGCAACAACACTTAATATTGGATTCCCAGGTTTTTCATTATTATAAGTAAATAATTCACCAGATTCATTTATTAAATTATTTAATTTTACATCTTTTTTAATTTCATTCCATGTCGAAGATAAAATTGTAAATTTATGTTATGACATAAATATTTTTCTTTATAATTTTGTGTGCATAATAATTTAATATCTAAATCTTTCTTTTCTAAAATTTTGGATTTTTGCCATGGTGATAATTCTTCATATTTTATTTTTGTTTTTACTGGTGCTAAAGGAAAATACATTGTTTTATCATGAATTTTTTTAGGATATACCAAATCGTCTTCTAAAAAATATCCAGTTGACGAATCTTTCGGAGTTGATAATATTTTATTTAGGAGTCCTTGACCAGAGGTCTTCAGGTTTCCTTCAACATCTACCCATTTAAAATTACCAATTGGAAGATGTTGAGTCATGATTCCAGAATATAATGCAGTTGCATCAATATAAATTAAATCAAATTTATCATTTAAAAATTTCAACACTTGTTCATATTCATCATCTTTAATTTCTGTTACGGGTTCTGGATATTTATCATAAAGATATTTTTCATTCCAATAAGTAATCAATCTATTTCACATCACAGAACTCACTCCTCCACGAATATTATTTTTTATAATATTTAACATGTGAACATCTGTTAATAAATCTAAAATAACACCACTTTTTTCAACATCAAATCCCAAGATAATGAAGGTGTTGAAATATAATTACAAGGATTCAACTTAAATTTCTTTATAAAATTTTCAAAACAATCAGTTAATATAAAAGTATGTAAATCTGTATATTCTCATAAATTTTTACTTTGAAATAATTGATACATTTCTAAATATCTTGAATATTCTTCATCACTAATACCACAATCATTTAAAATTGAATAAAAGTCATCTTTTTCAATTATATCACTTGATTCATATTTTTCAAAGGAATCAATATAATCATATGGATAAATTCCTTTTTGTAAACAAGTTTTATATTTTTCAGCTGAAATATTTTTAAGAATTAAAATATTTTCCATTGTATATTTAAAATCTTCAAGTTTTAAAAGCTTTGGATATTTGATCTAAACTTCCACTTAAAAACTTTAGTGAATCAATAAATTTCAAACATCTATATTCTACACATTTATATTTTTCTTTAGTTTTTCTTATAATATTAAAAGAATTTTTATTATCTATTGCCAAACCTTTTATAAATAAATGTATCTCATAATTGAATAAATTATGAAATATAACTGGAATCTTTGATGGTTTCTTGAGTTTAATATTACAAGATTTATAAACTGCACCACGATAATTATTTAACTCTACAAAATGATCATGATATCGAACAGAGGTATCTCCAAACATTTACATTTTACAAATCCAACAAATTTCAGTTATTTCAAATTCTAATTCTTGTTATTCTGACGTGTTTAATTCATACTTTGATGTTTTTATTGTTTTAAATAATAAATTTTCAATCTTGTTAATATATTCAACAAATGTTTTCAAAACCTGTTCAGGATTATTTCCTCGATAAAACATTTCTTCTGATTCAATCAAGTCAGGATAATTACTTTTTAAATATAAACAAAATGCTGATGGTTTTTTATTTGTAAAGGGAACCTCGAATGATTTCTTAATTGCAATTAAAAAGTTTTTAATCTTTTCACATTCCTCACAGTGGTGGGTTTCTGGGTGTTGATATTTTGAACTATGTGGTTGTTACCCAGACAACCCCATACAAATATTTCTTTCGCTTACCACTCGGCACCCGTTGCTAATCAACGTTGGAACTGTGTTCGAGTGGGTAGATCGTCCGCAAAAAGTGAGCGCTATTGCTAAAGCTGTAATTGACAGAACGATCTTTGGGTCCAACGAGATGCCGATAGAAGGCCTGTACTCGATTTCGATTTTTAGGTCCCATTATTCTCCTATCTCTTTCAAATGTTAACCTATACTCTCATATCATTCATTGTTATGTCCATTCCCATAGTCCTTCTTATCGTTGTCCATGTTGATGACTTTTTATGGTCTGCAAACCCTTGGTTATGTTAAGTAAACACAGTACATCTCTTACCCTTATCCCTATTATAACTACACTGTTCCTTATTATTATTACTAGCATCATCATTGTTACTACTATATATATTACCTTTCTTAATTGTTACTACTATTACCTTTATTATTATTTCTATTACTATAACTACCATTATATTTATTGTTATTACTACTATGATTATTACTACTATTATTATTATCATAATTATTATCATCCTTACTACAAATACCATGATTATTATTATTATTATTATTATTATTATTATTATCATTATTATTATTATTATTATTATTATTATTATCAAGTTTTTACTAGGGATCCTTCATTATTCATCAGCTTTATAAAATATTTTTCTTGTATAAAACTTTAGTTGTAATCCATCTGTATCTTTCCGGTTTTCAATAAAGTATTTATGTTAATTCGAAAATTTTTTCAGCGTTCCGCCCTTATTTTACGGTTTTATCCTTATTCTGTAGTTTTCGATAAAGTATTTTTATTGATTCAGAAAATTTGAGCAGCGTTCCGCCCTTATTTTACAGTTTTTTATGATAAATGTTTTAACTATTTCCAAAAATTTGCGCCGCGTTCTGCCCATATTTTCCGTTTCAATTTAACATAATTTATTTAATACTTATTTAAAACATTATTTTCGTGATTTTGGTCGTTCGGATCAATCTTTTTCCGATGGCTATTCATTTTAACTGTTGCAACGATTTCGCGATTTTCCCAGCTACCCATTCCCTCTTTTTGTCTTTAAGATCTATTTATGTTCATATTATATTTAATGAGTGCACACTGGACTACTCGGTGTTAAATATTTTGAGCCAATTGTTATTCAAAAGTTTTGTCGATTTTGCAGGAAACGGATGATGAAGGAGCAGCCAAAGGACTACTCATTTACCCTCCAATTTCCCCTATATACGGATAATATTGACGTTCCAACTCTTGCGTTCAGCACGCCGGAGCCATTACAGACACGAAGTCATTGGCGATTGTACACGCACTTACACGATTTACGATAGTATGTTTTATTTTCTAACTTGCGTTATGTTTTGGCTGTGGGCCGAAAAAGGAGTAAATGAAAATTACCAGATCCATTGGGTAAAAGCCTCAAATGCATGAAATAATTATCGGAAATATAATAGAAATTATTAATCCATAATTTATCCTATATTGTAAATTCGTAATAGAATAATTCAACATCAAAAATCATATATTGAAAATTAACAATTTGTATCATAATTTACCATTAACAATCCACAGCATAATCCATAAAAATTTGCAACATAATCCCTTAAAAAATTCCAATCCATTGATAATCCATTAAAATTTCGTAACATAATTCCATTAATAATTCGTAATATAATAAAAATTCATCAAAAATTCGTAACCTAATCTATCGATAATCCATCCATTAATAATTCATAATGTAATCTAATAAAAATTAAAAATTCGTAACCTAATCCATTGATAATCCATTAAAATTTCCATTGATAATCCATCCATTAATAATTCTAATAAAAATTCCAATCAATAAGTGCTATAGTGCACACTAATACAACCGGTCTCCCATTGAGATGGAAAATTGAAATTCTAACCAAGTTAGAAATAATACTGTCGAATAATATTTAGTTTAATTTTAGTTCTAGTACATGTGCTTGTTAATTTGTGAAAACACGTCAGTATATATACCTACAATTTGGCCTTAACCTTGCGTGTTAATTTTATTGCGATTAAACCAAATTCGACCTTGAAATTATTTGTGTTATCGAAATTAATTTTTATTTATTTCTTAATTTAAATTGTTAATTTATTTTTTAACATTTTTAATTAAATTTATTCATCCAAAAATATTTTATTTTTATTCATTTAATTCATTAATTTTTACTTTTATATAAATGGTCATTTTACGGTCGAATTTTCTTGTTATTATATATTATTTTTATGTAAATTTTGTGCAGTTCTTGATGCATCTTGTATTTATTTTACTTTTATGTTTTTTGATTTTATATATTTATATTCTCTCAGATTTTAAAATGTTTAATTGGTGTTGTATATTGTAATTTAAGTTATCTTGGTGCTGTGTTTTCGTGCTGTATTACTGATGCATTTAAACAATTCTCAAGGCTATTTGTGTGCTGGCCCAACAACAGTCTTCTTTAAATACATAATTATATTCATCATACAAATCTATCAAATCATATTTCTCTAAGATTTTAAAATATTCTTGTTTTAAATCTTGTTTAATATTAACAGCTTCAAAATCTCCATATATAACAGCTAATGGTTGTACAAGATTTCCATATCTATTAAAAGTCATTTTTGCTCTATCACCAGATGGAATTTTACCAAGTGCTGGTTCATTAAATTCATATAATCTTTCATTTTTTTTATTTCATTGATTTTGTTGATGTATATAATAAGCATCTTTCACAAACCCAACCTTCTTTATCATTATAATTTGAAATTCTATTTCTCATAAAACTTTGAAATTTTTTTATCCAGACATAATGAGATGCAATTTCATTTTCAGTTTATTTATGTATTATTAAAAGATTAATGTGCCGACCGTCAGTTTTTCTAGCTTCAGTATTTTTAATTGGAATTATTAAATCACCTTCATATTCATAAATATTAATTGATACATTATTTAATTTTTCAAATTTATAAACATATTTTATTTTCATTGGATGTTCAAATCCATCCCAATATTTTATTTTACTTTCATATTTTCTATAATTATTTAATCTATAAGCATTTTATTCAACAAGATACAAAGTTGAAAGAGCTGCTTATTGAAAACATTTATTAGCATTATTTTTAACATTTATAATATAACTTGAAATAAATGGAGTCTTGATGTATGATTTTGGAGGTCTATGTTTCCAAAAATTTATACTTATATTTTCAAAGGAATGTAATATTAAAGCAGAATCACCCAAGGTATCTTCTATATGCTCATAATCCTTTTCTATTTCCTTTTAAATTTTTTAAAGTTTGGAATTAAAACCATTTATACTAGCCAATGGTAAATAACTTGTATCATAACTAGAATATAAAAATGTATCAGTATCTTCATTACCTCGATAATATTTAACATTTATTGAAAGTTTATATTTTAAAATATAAAATATTCCAACTTTCATAGCTTTTAAAACTTCTTGCATTTTTTCTTTTATTTTTTTTAGGCATATCAATATATTGATTTGTGGTTATTGGTGATGTCATCGGGTTACCAAAACTAAGGGTAACATTAAAAGTGGATTACTCGATATTATCTTTGTGTTCTTCAACTTCAGGTTCTTCAATTTTAAAGTTTTCACTATCAGTTGATGAACTATTTTCAGATGAACTATCTTCAAATTCTATACGTTCAACAGGTTCATTTCTTTTGAGTTTTTTCCTTCCACCACAAGAATTATAATGAAGATGAAAAAACTTTATTAAATATCTTTCTTTACAATTTTTACAAAGTATAGAATTTGAATCATCGAGACCAACAGTTCTTTTTAAATGATCTAAAGATTTACAATGACTTACATAATCAGATCCCCTAGTAAATATTCTATCACAAGGAACACATTTAAATTCTTTAGGATTAAGTTTATTAGATTTAGCACCTTTAGGTTTTCCATTTTTTGAGTACTCGACATTTTTTTTATTATTTTTTCATAGGATTTATATTTTCATTTTTTTATTTTTCAAAAATTTATTTTATCTTATTATTAAGTTGTGTAAAATGTTCCCGGGCAGCAGCAGTAAGTGAATTTACAAAGCACTTTGCATAAACGGGAGTTATATGTTAATAAACTCTTTTTACACGACCTAGTATATATTTCTTTGATGAATAAAACGGTTGGTTAATCATGTTTGCTTTCATTGTCATTCTATATGTTTAAATTGTAATCCAAAACTGCCTGGGAACTTTTTACACAACCTAGTATATTATTAAAGATTAATAATCTTGAAAGAAATCTAAAAGAATAAAATAAAAAAATTTAAAAAGTAAAAAAAAGGTCAAGATCATTAAAAAAAACAGTGCTGAGAGGATAGCGGAAAAAAATAAAAAAACAATAACCGCTATCCTCTCAGATACAGGTTTTACTTTTTTATAAATTTATATATGCAATAATTTTATTCCAAAATTATAAATTCTTGATCTTTATTTTATATTCTTGTTTTAATTGTTTGGTCATTTCTTTTTTAATTTCACGTTCAACTTCTTTGGAATATTTTATCTTGTTAATATTTTCATTTATTTCATCTATTATTTTATTACTTGATTTAATTTTAGTAGGTGATAATATTCCATCTTCCAAAGCTTTAACTTGATATAAATATAACTTATTTATTTCATGATTTAATTTTTTGCATACTTCACGATAAATCTTTTTCTTTTTTGAAGTTAAACCGATTGAAATTCCTTCTCCTAAAAAAGTAATAAAGCATTTGATCCTCCAAATATTGAAGACATTATAATTGAATCAAAAGGAGCTACACCAATTAAACTTATACCAGAAAATATGCTGGTTGAAATTGTAAGAATTCCAGTGATTGAAAGACAAGCAATTTTAATTCCTGTATCAGCTTTAGGCCATCGAGATTTTATTTTTTTTATAATGTATTAATCTTTCATCTCGCTTTTTCTTTTCAAATAGGAATTCGTTTATTTTATTAATCGAAGAATTTTTCGTAGAATCTTTATTCAGGAATCTTTATTTGTAAAAGTATTATTCATAGAAGCTTTAATTTTTTCAATTGGAAGATTTTCTATATAATTCAAAACATTTTGTTCATTCAAAGATGAATAAATCTTTCTTTCTTGAAAAGTTGGATAAATTATTTCTTCACGAATCTCTCTTTGTTCCGAAGGCAGTCGCTTGCGCTCCATTTTTAATTGTCTATATTGACGGCTTCTATATTTTTATATATAATATCTTCTAAATGTTTAAATTTCTTACCAGAAAGTATTGGATTTGATCCTGTTGTTGTAAATAAATCATCTAATTTTTTATTATTCATACTTGCTAATTTCCTATATATAATTCTATTTTTTCAAATTCCCTATAACCTTGATTTATTAAAATATCTAGAATTATTCCACTCCGCCTATAGTTAATTTAGACATTGGTTCAGAGACTGAAATCACATCATAATCTTATCGAAGTTATGTTTAAAATATCTGCAATCTTTTCAGTAATAAATAATTCATCAGTTGTATTATTTTCATAAATTTTACCATAAATTTTTATCCTAAAAATTCACCAAATTTATTATTATCTAGAAATGAAATACTATATCCTTTTTTAATCAACATGTTTATTTTTGCTGTTGAAATATTTAATGAAAAAGTAACAATATTTTCTTAAGTATCTCTTTTTAATCTATTTAATTATTAATTTTAATTAAACATGTAATTCATATGGTCCATATGGAATTATTATCAAACCATATATATTAACAACACCCATAGTATTTGGTTTTCTAATACCAAATTTATTATTATCTTTTGTAATATTAAAAATTGTATTAAATGTTGTAAACCATGATAATCCAACTTCATAATTATAATCTTGATTTAATTCTAAAGGAATTGGAAAATTTGCAGAAAATTCTGATTCTTTAAAATCAAAACTTAAATCTGCTGAATATTTTGTAAATAAAATATTAATCATTTTTTCTAAACTTTTCTCTATTTTAGAATCGAAAAAAATTAAGGTTGAAGAACCGAAAAAAAATTAATTTGGTGAAACAACTACAAAACCCGAACCTTCTTTTTCAACACTTGGAACGTTAGTGACTGCCTTCGGAGAAGTTTGAAAAGCTTTTTTATATAAATTTATTACTTTTTCATACTCGTGAGTTCCTGGAATCAAAATTATTGTTTTGTTGTTGATAATTCCAACAATTCTTCTGGAGTATATACTGAATCAGCATCATTTGAATCCTCTTTTGAAATGATTTGGTTGAATACAAAGTTTTTCTAGTTTTATATCCTTCACTTTTTTCATCACCATCTCCAGTATCAGGAATCCATCCACTTGATTGACCATGTTGATTTTTAAAATTATCATCAGTCATAAAAAATTGTAATAATGAACCGTGAAGATTCTGAGGTGCGTAACGCTGGAATCCAAAACTTCAAATCATAAGACTATATAGCGAAAGCAAGTAGCTCGAGAGTGGATCTTTTGGTTCAACTTATTGCAATCAATTTTGATAAAATCGAAATAAAATTTTAAACGACAATCGGTTCAAAATCACTAGCACCGAGTAGTCCAGTGGGCACTCATTAAATACAATGTGAACATAAATAGATCATAAGGGCAAAGAAAGGGAAAGGGTAGCGGTGAAAATTGCGAAATGGTTGCAACAGTTAAAATGAAAAGCCATCGGGAAAAGATTAATCCGAACGACCAAAATCATGAAAAAGAATAATTTAAATAATATATAAGAACCAAACAAATATTTTTGAGTTGAGATAGAAAATATGGGCAGAACGCTGCGCAAATTTTCGGAAATAATTAAAATATTTATCATAAAACTGTAAAATAAGGGTGGAACGCTGCTCAAATTTTTTCGAATTAATTAAAATACTTAATCGAAAATTGTAAAGTTAAAGTGGAGCGCGTCTCAATTGCTTGTATAATATTCTGATAAAACTGAGAAATAAGGGCGGATTCCTACTAAAAATGTAATAATAATAATGATAATAGTAATGATAATGGTAATTATAATAAATAATAATAATAATAATAATCATAATAATAAATATAATGATAATGGTAGTAATAATAATAATAGTAATAGCAGTGACAATGGATTAGAATAATACATATAATAGTAACAATGATAATGCTAGTAACAATAATAGTGGACATAGTAGTGATAATAGGGATAAGTGTAAGAGAGATACTGTGAGGATATTTAACATAACAAAGGGTGTACAGGCCATTGTAAAGTCGATAATAAGAACAACGATAAGAAGGACTATGGGAATGGACATAACAATAAATTATATAGAGGTGGTGGGTTACAGGGTTTCATTGTTTGTTTGAACTAATCGGTGGTTGCCCTCGTAACGCCATACAAAATGATACTAATCGCCACTTGGCACCCGTTGCTAGGCAACGTTGGTAATGTGTTCAAGTGGTGGATTGCCCGCAAAAATTGAGTACCATGTGCTAGTACTATAGTTGCTCGGACAACCCTCGGGTTCACGAGCTGTCGATAGAAGACCTATGCTCGCTTTGCTCTGTCCCTCATGATCGTTCAAGATTAGGTCCTTATCTGCCTGCGGAGAGATGAGATTAAGGTTGAGTAACATGATGCAAATGTTTAGCATATAAATATATCAACGGAACAAATTAAATTAAGAACACGACTACTCTATTTATTTAACAACGCGCGCAATGTTTACAGGTTAATGATTTTGAAGCTGGATTGCTCGACGTCGGGCCCGTTCCTTACGTCCCGGTTGACGATTGTTAGCTGGAGGGATGGATTGTTTCACTGGTTGGGTGTTCTTCTGCGACATCTGGGTTGGGGCGAAGACGAGCGGGTATGTCACCGCTTCCCGTTCCCGGCAGACTGCTAGGGCGACTTCGAGTCCCCGAATTTGCGTGCGCAGGCTCTGGTTGAGCTGCCGCTCCTCTGTCCAGCCTTTCAGTGTTTTTACCTTTCTGGTTCCCTCCAGGTTGCTTTAATCTGTTGTATCTCGCGGGTTAGTTGAATAATCTGAGTGTGTAATTCCGCGTTTGTCTGTCTCGCGTGGCCCAGTTCAGATTGTAAGATTTGTAAGGAAGACATTACTACAATCAAATAGATGAGGTTAATTTATTATTGATCAAATTATATAATTGTTTATTTCGTTAAACAAAACACGAATGACCCTAGCTATAAGAAAAAGAAATAACACGTAAATTTCTAATATTTTAAATCAATTACTACATAAATTCTATCAGTGTTGGTTTACTCGTCCGGACAATATCTCTTCAGGCTCCGTTTGAGAGCCTCAACGGTATAGGGTCTTCTGGTGTCTCGAACTGGGTGAGGTGGATAGGCGACTGCAATCCGCCCGGCAAGGATGTCTTCGACCACGTTCGCAAGGTACATCCTTGCCTTAACCACCTGTAAATCTACCTGCTCCTGCACCCTTTCCCATTGGGTGAGGAGCTCCTGTGCGTGCAGGTAGGTCTCCGCAGCTGGATATTGCCGTTCCGAGAGACATGATCGTTGCAACTGGTTGAGTATCCTCGTGGTCGGCGGGACTCCTGTCTGTTCCTGTCTGGCGGTCTCTCGACGGGTAGTTCGTTTGGGCGACATGTCTAAACATTACTGTTATTAGGTTCGATTGATTTACTATTCTAAGTTATTAGCAAGCAGATAGTGTCCATGTTACTAGTAAGGGTATCATACGCGTGACCATTGTCTTCCTTTACGCGATGGGACGTTAATAAGCAGGTTGGGTTACTTAGTGGGTCTGGTTCTTTAAGGTGCACGCCTTTATAGGGAAGCTATATAATTAATCGTATGGATGAGATAACCTGATATTTAACTTATTCGATATATGCGTATTAACATTCAAATTTTTCATGTAGGCGGATACTCGTACATTGACTTAAGGGAATTTGTACATTGACTTAGAGTTTGTTTACTAACTTTAATTACAGTTGTTCGAACTTTAAGATTTAGGCCGGATGTTGATCCGAGATAACTTAGTCGCGTGTAGGTGTATCCTGGTGGGCGAACGATTTCCGGCGGATTTTACCGTTACCACTTAAGCGGTTGACTAAAGGCGATTTATATTGTTTACGTCCGGTGATTGCATTATTCGTGTCATATTTTCAGAGTTACTGGTCAAATGTTCGCCTACACTCGATTATCTCAATTTCCGGTAAGTTATTTCGTTGACTAGTTTGAATGTACTTTACTAACAAATTTTAGGAACGCTCCTACGCTTACCGAGATTTCCAAGTCGATGCGATACCCTTCGGTTGGAATAACTTCGCTATGTGGAATTTCGTTTGTTCAATACAAATTTTCGCTTATCTTAAACTTTGGTTTTTCCAATTATATTAATTTAATTTACGTAAATATTCATTCACTTTACCGCTAATTAATTTGCTATAAATCCTGAATTTACGATAATTGAAGAAACCTATTTTATAGATTTATAAATTACTCTAGTTCTAATTAAGAGATTGTATTATCAGTAATAAATATCGACATCTGTTATCCCAATTTCTAATAGTCTTCCCTAAGGCTATTTGGATCAACTATTACTTTAGCCCACAAAGTTATTTTTAACGCTAATGGTTTTAAATCCGTGAATTCAGTTTTACTTTAATTTACATTTTTACGGTTATCCAATTTCTCTCTAATCTTAATCTAGGAATTACGTTAATCCACTAATCATAGTTCGTTAAGGAACTTATTTTATTTATTCTTATTCAATATTTTACTGTACCAAAACTAGATTATTTGGGTTTCACTCAGTAATTATCTGTCTTAGTTTAATCAATGGGGTATTTCTGTTTACCCGGAACTCATTTTAATTGTTACCAATGAATAGATTTAAATGAAGCAACGATATATTTATTTTTATTCATTTTATTTTTAATCAATAATTTAATCTAAATACTTGATTTGCTCAATCACTTCTTCAATTTTATCAAAATGAATTAACGGTGAATTATGTGGTGTTACATTAATTTTAACCAACCATTTAATTAAGGGATTCCATACTTTTATTCGAAACTCATTTTACCTTTAATTGATACGTTCTTTATTAGAAATCAATGAATCCGACTCTTAGTTGCTTTCATTTTTATCGGGGGTTGATTTTTGATTAGAGCAATACATTACTCGTTCTTACTCAAAGATCAGATTGCGTTTATTGAAATGAATTATAATAATTTAATTGATGAAATTATTTGCCATTACCCTAATCAATAATTTACGAGCATTTAAATTATCTTTACCCAATATTTACTTTAACTTTTAGCCATAAAACACTTTACTTTTACAATCAATGGTTATTTTAATTTTTATCAATAATCTCAATTTAATCGAATTCAATGATTCCCAATAAATTTAATTTATTTCAAAATGTTAATCCAAAATAGTTATAACAACGATTCCAGTTAATTTAATCCAAGTACCCTTTCCCTTTAATAGGCCTTAAGCGCATATTGTGTTTACATTATATTTACTGAGTGCCCACTGGACTACTCGGTGTGATAATTTTAAGCCGTGTGTAATATAATTTTAGGTCGATTTTACAGAATTGAGAAACGAGGAAGCAGCCAGAGACTTCTTCCTTATTTCTCGCTTCAGCTATAGGGATAATATTGACGTTACGACCGCTGCGTTGCGCACGCTGAGTCTTCACGGGTACATATCATTGGCGATTTTCCACGCACTTACATGCCTCTGTACTATGTAGATTTTATTTACTTGCGTTATGTGTCGGCTGTGGGCCGGAAAAATTTCGACATTTTAATTTAGTTTATGAAAAATATATATCAAACAATTTATGTATATTAATAATATTTATTAGTTAGGACAAAATAACAGAATTACCCTTCATAACCATTCCAAAAATTTTCATACAATAGCATAAAATATCATAATAGAAAGCATAAATGCCTCTCTCCCCACGTCGACGCCAAGCAGAGCTCTACCGAGATGCAATGGACGTGACGTGGAAAGAGGGTTCCAACATAAATATTTCTCACCTAAAATCAGTTGAATTAGTTCAAATAGCTTGAAAATAAGGTTTTAAAATAGTTTCACAACGATTTGAAAATAAGATTTCAAAATAGTTTACAAACGATTTCAAATGGTTTGAAAAATGGTTAAGTTAAATGTGAAAATGGATCAGTATTTATACCTATTTTTCTCGCGTGTGAAATTTGATGCAGTAAAACAAAATTCGACCTTGTTATTTTCTAGTAAATTCTATTCTTTAATTTTATTATTTTTTGATTTATTTTATAATTTTTTATTTCGAATTTTTATTGAATTATTACTAATTCAAAATTTTCGATTTAAATTTCATTTTAATGAACTTTAATTGATTTTTTCAATTTCGTCGAATTTGTTGTGTTTTCTTGTTATATTTGTGTAGGTATCGTGCGAATCTTGGTGCATTTTGCTAATATTTTAATTTATTTTTATGTTTATTATTTTATATTTAATTCTCTTATTTCTCAGATTTTATCGGGTTTACTTGATGTTTCAGTGGGTTTATTTAAATTGCGTGTTATTTTTGCGTGTGTGTTTCTGATCCATTTAAACATTTCTCAAGGCCGTTTACGTTGTGGCCCAACAGAGGTATACATTAACATTTAAATGAAATAAGAGAAGAATGTGACCTAAAAATCGAAATCGAGTACAGGCCTTCTATCGGCAGCTGGTTGTACCATAGATCGTTCGATCAATTATAGCATTAGCAATAGCACTCACTTTTTCCGGACGATCCAACCACTCGAACACAGTTCCAACGTTGCTTAGCAACGGGTGCCAAGTGGTAAGCGAAGAATATTTGTATTGGTTGTCTGGGTAACAACCATATAGATTCAAAATTTCAACACCCAGAAACCCACCAAATGGCATTAATGGGTATTTTCCTATTACTTTGCATTATTTAATGTTAGGGTGTTTTTAATTATCACAAAAATTTATATTTATATTTTTTACAAGTACAACACAATTGATCGCGACTTTGAAGTAAAGAATCACTAATTTGCAGTATAAACCATGAATTGTACAAATTTAAAATAAATCTGTTTGAGAAATGTTTGTATTTAATATGCAAATGAAACAACGTATTAAATTGGAAATAATGAATGTCGAGGGTTTATTTTAAATAATTTTCTTATCATGTTTATCACTTGTAATTTTATAAATTTTGTAACTACTGAAATTATTCTCATTTAAGCATATACAACTATACCAAATATGATTATAATATTTTCTGAAAAAAAGTTTTCGAATATTATATGGAAATATGTTATTTAAAAGCGTTGTTTAAAATAATCAGAAACAATGATTTAGATATTATTTATTCAAATATGCTTGATTGTGACTTGAATGATAAGAGATATGCAACTAAATTTTACAAAAAGATCTATTTAACAAAAAAAAAAGTGAGACCAAGTATTATTGAGTTAACGAGAATTATAAGAAATTGAATATGGTTTTTTAGAATTATCCAGTGAATCTCGGGGTTGGAAGAAATTCAATTACGCTAAAACATGTAATTTATCAATGGAAAATGTTACCGAAAATATCATAAGAGTTGATGGGAATATTTTGTCTGTGGATGATTTTCATGAAAAGTATGAGAAAACGAATACTCCTGTTATTATAATAAATGATCAGCAAAATTGGCCCGCCATTAAGAAATGGAAACTAGCAGTTATGGATTATTAAATTTTATTGTTAATTAATTATTTAAAAGAATTTAAAACTAAAATATCGCAATCAATCTTTTCGTTGCGGCGATGATGAAAACGACAGAACGGTCAGTATCAAAATGAAGTATTTTGCAGATTATATGAAAAACAACAATGATGATTCTCCTTTGTACGTTTTTGATGGGTCTCTCGACGAGGTGATCTATTTATTAATTTATTGTTGTTGTGTAATTTTCTTTCATATTTTTTATTATTTACTGGAAAATATAATTTTATTAAAAATTATGTTTAATAAAACTCAAATTTTAAGGTCTAGTGATGATTTTATGATGTAAGAAGAACCTCCATATTTACAACACATTTTGTTAGATTAAAATATAGAAAGTTCTATTTAAATATTTGGTGTATATATTTAAGTAAATAAAAATTAATCGCTGGAATTTTCCTAATTTTCATTGCCAATAAAGCTGATTAGTCAAAATGAAGAAAATATAGTGAAAATTATAATATAAAAGGTGAATAAAATCCGTTACTGTATTTCTTTTCATTCGTGAGAATTTTAAATCTAAAAAGTACAATTTATTATCATTTTCCCCTAAAATTTTGTCCCAGCACCAGTAAAGTACTCTAAAGAAATAGCATTAACAAAAACTACGGTTTCAGATAGGGTTGATAATATTGCCCAAAATCCCAGAGTTGAAAATATTGTTACTTCAGTGCTTGTTGTTAGCATTGAGCTATATTTCTTCGGATCTATAATGGAATAACTTGCCCAACAACAATATCTTGGGCCTCTAATGAATGATGACATTTATTAAATAATAAAATTCAGAACTTTAATGTTAACACATTTTAATCGGTAAGTAATTTCGTGCTAGTTTTTGCTATAACGGGCTAAAATGCGCAACGCGTGCCTAAAATAACTCACGAGCAAAAATCACTATAACTTAAAAACTACCTAATATTTTTAAACGTAATTTTGAAAAATCACTTATGAAATCAATTATGAAAAATCTAGTTCTACATGAGCCGCTTAAAGTGTGTTAATAAAATAGATAATTATAATAAAGAAAATATATTAAAAATATTAATAGATAAATAGATTAACTTTCATTAAAATTCAAAATCAATATAATTTAGTTACTAAACCGATTCAAATCAATAAAGTTTCTGCAATTCTGTCTTCCTTTTTGTTTATTTTACATTTGTTCGTAAGCTTTCATTTGCATTTTCTTTTTTCCATTTTCTTAAAGCGCTTTATTCCTTAATATTACAAATTTGAAACTATTAAATTTCGCTTTCGATTCATATGCTTTTCTTTATTCGCTCGTTTTATTTCTTCTGTCTACTTATGAGTATACACTTTTTTGTAAGCTTCTTGTATGAGATCAGGGTTTCTAAGGGTCAAATCATCTAATTTATCCTGTATATGGTGAGAGATAACAATGTTTACCTCTTCATTAAAATCATCCTCACTGACAAATATTTTAGCAATATTCTCTATTTCAATCTGATCTTTTAACCATCTGAACTCTCAAACAGGAAGTTACTTAGATAAAGCCCATTCATATAAATTGTTAACATCTTGATTTGTCATTTGAATTGAATCATCTCCCACAACATGTTTGTTGACAAATGTCATTCGACCACGAATTTCTGCTCCAAATAATCGATAGAGTTCCGGATCTTTAATTAGTTCTAACGGTCCAGATAAAAGAGCTGAATCCCAACTCAATCCTGATATAGAAATAGAATTGAGAGCTTCCAATCCATTTTTAAATGTTTTTTAGCTTCAAAAACATTAGCCAACAGGAAAACATCCAACTTAAGGTATACTAACAAGTAATCTAAAAGTTAGGGTGCATCACCAAAAAAAATTTCGTTTATTGAGCTGTCTGCTATTTAGCTTTGTTCCACTGACCAAAATAAGCAATAGTATACAAAAGAAACAATGTTGCATAATATTTAGAGGTTCCCCTGGCCCATGAGATTTTCTGTTATTGTATTTACCTTATATTATTATTAACCTTAACAATTTATATAATCAGTTTTGCATATTAGCTGCAGAAGAACATAGCGGAACAAATGTCAAATGAGCTAACAGAACCATGTACAACATAATCAAAAAACAAGTCTATTGCTGATCACAGCAGATCATCAGAACTGCCGACGACGCATCCTCTCTCTGTGTCGATGCCTTCAGACTGCAAGAATAAACCGCCGACTCGTCGGGCTACCGAAGTATATGGTATAGGTCCTGCAATATGTAGTGATGATGCAACAATTACTGGTATTCGCCTACCAACATGCATGCAAGTTCTACGTTGTATGATGTACCACTGCAATGTAGCATCACACAGTCAGCGCCCAGGATCTACAGGTGCTCAATCTCGATTTACAACGGCAAAGACGGTGTTGAAACAAGTTACCAAGTTCTATGAGAAAGCCAATATCCCAATGGTGTCAGAACGCAGAGCCTGTGAGAAAATAGTTAAACTCCTTGATAATAACTTTGTTCAATCGACAAAACTCGCCGTGACACTCCGGCAACACAGTGCAAACTCGAAGCAATGCAGACCTTGTTAGCCTCATCATTCCAGCTGTGGCCACCAAACATAGTGAGTTTGGTGCGAAATGCCGAGGATCTGGCATTCCTCGAGTCAATGAAAGGTGACAGGACTGCCAGCTTTGGTGCCTTTGACAAATCGCTTGCTCTGAAAATATCTAGACGCCATTTACGAGATGCCGCAACATCAGAGCGACTAAAGCGTTCGCTCAAAGATATCGGCATCAACATCAACTGTGTCTTCTCAAGCCGTGAATGATGATAGCAGTGGCAGTACTGAAGAAGAGGATGTGACAGAGCAGGCCCTGACTTCTGAAGATGATTTAGAAGCTAAAGCTGCCTCACAAGAGAGAACACAGTCACAGCGAAGAAAGCCGACTGGTACAATGGCCTTCATACCACCTGATGTGCTAAGCCGACCAAATCTGGTATCACTGGCAACAAGGCTTAAAATGACACCAACTCAGCAAGCTGCTTTCACACATGGACTGATTACAGAGTCCGGTGGTGATGTAACTAGAGTTCCAAACTCATATCTAACGGCTGATTGCTCTCGTGGTAGGGTTGTAGGTGAAATAGCCACGGACATTCACACCAACTGGGAACCACCCAAACTCTGCACGCTGCATTGGGATGGAAAGCAGACGCCGAATCTACAAAATCAGCATATGATGGAAGACCGCATGACTGTAGTTGTTGGCGATGCTTCACAGCTGAAGCTGTTGGGAGTGCCCAGTTATTACAAAGCCTCAGATAAGTCGTGCGGAGAAATCATTACTGAGTTAACAATGAAGCTGATGACCGAGTGGCATTGTGCGGACTGAATCGTCAATATGACATTTGACACAACCAGCTCGAATACGGGCCATTTGACTGCTGCTTCCATTGCCATACAGGACAAATTGCAACGTGCAGTCCTGTGGTCAGGCTGTCGGCATCACATTGGTGAAGTGGTCCTCTCTCATGTTTTTGAAGATTTGAAGATTGAAGCATCAAGGTCACCAGATGTGACATTGTTCACCAGGTTGCGAACTAACTGGGACTTGGTGCCACATGATTCCAATCAAATCCGACTATTTTGCCCAGCTGATCATAACACTGAAGCACAACAACTGTTAGCAAAAATGAAGGATAAAGTGGTTGCTGTTGCAACTGGAAAGATCGAATTTTTGCGAGATGATTATCACGAGTTCACTGAGATTGCACTTCTTTATCTGTCTGCCAAGGCTGGTGTGGTGATACTCCAAAGACCAGGAGCACTGCACAAGGCACGCTGGATGGCCAAGTTGATCTATAGTATCAAGATAGCACTTTGTGAGAATCAGATTGGCGAACTGCCACCAGGCACAATTACGACACGTCACCAAGTGAGCAAGATACGTGTATTTGTCACATTTGTCACTCACGTGTATATTATATGGTGGTTGACCTGAAAGAAAACTGCAGATGCTCCATGGAATGACCTCCAGCTGTATAAACACCTTCTGGAATATGAATCCATAGATAAGTTAATCTCACAATCAGCCGTTCGGCATTCCAGCGACATCTGTGGTATTTAACGGCTGAGATGGTCCCACTAGCGCTGTTCAGCGATTGCAGGCCACGATGTGAACGAGAAGCGCTGGCTGGTGCCTTGCTAAATATAAAACCATCAATTGAACTTCAAGCGCCATTGAATCGGTTTGGTAACGGTTGGTAGAAACCAAAATTCCCCACATCCATCAATGCGTCTACGCGTCTGTGTGATTTAGTCGGAGAAGATTCATGGTTTACAATATACCGCTTGCAGTTGGATTCAAGCTTTCTGGAACTTCTTGTCAGTGAATGGAATAATTCGGAAGCATGCATGAACAGTGTTAAAAATGTGGCAGCAGTTAATGTCGTCAACGATTGTGTAGAAAGAGGCGTCAAGCTATCATCGGATTTTGTTGACACTGCTCGTTCGGATGAACATTTCCAGAATGTACTTCAGGTCGTTGAGAAAGACCGTCAAGAGCATCCAGATCTTCGTCGACAGATAAAATTCAAAAATGAAAAACTGTAATTATATTGACAATCGTATTTGTGACTGTTCAGGACTACACAGTACACATGTAATTGCATTGATCTAATAATGATGATTGAATACTGAAAAACAAACGATTTATTCCATAAACATGTACATCAGTTCAGTTCAGCTGTTTACATATTATGATTTGCGTCCTTTTGGTGACTTTTTCGTATGTATAATTGTGTTATGCGAGATAAAAAAATAAGTTTTTGTCCTAACTAATTGTTTTGACCAGAAAAGAACTTGCCCTTCACACATCAACACGTAAACACCTAATTTTGAATAAGTCTCAAACATTAAGCCTTTTAAGGCTGCATCCCGATTAGTAACGGGTACTGACATCATATTTTGTCTACGGGGGACCTCTAAATCAAATCGGATGTTAAAAATATTTCACCAAAGTTATCTATAATCATACTGGAACACATCAGAAACACAGACAGATCAAAAGTAGACAAAAATTTTGACATGCAGTTGTGATGTACCCTACTAAAAGTGTCTTATAGTTTTACTATTGCCATATTTGATTAGAATGTAACCTGTTTGATTAACTCCCGTCTAAATTGGTGGTATTTCAGTTGTTGATTGTAATACCTTCATTGACGTAGCAATATCATTTGGGAAAATAGTCTTATCAGATATGAGATAAATTTGACCAATTACTTTTAAAGAATTACAAGGAATCAATGAATTAAATTCACCTTGATTATTGTTACTGTAAGCACGAGAAACTTTTCTATTGATTGACGAATAATATGTAAATTCCAATCAGAAAATTTCCCAACAGGATATTTTAAAATATATCATAACTACGAAGATTGTGAAATAGAACTTGTAAACGCGGGTTGATTCTTCTAGCTAAATTACAATATCTTGACATTCTGCACCAAGGTATTCGTCTATAAAATGTTCATGATCTCGAACCGGTATATTGATAATCTTTTTGCGAAGGTAGTAATGAGTTTGGTTGGTAAATTCAACTTGTTGTTCACGATCGAGTTTCATAATTTCTTTTTATTTATTAATTATTTACCATAAATAAACTGTCTCAGATATATTATTTAATTCTTGCATGAACTGAACCATACAGTTCTCGCCAACAAATGTTTCATTTTGGATTTGAATTTATTGATAACATACAAATTCAGCTGCAATCGGCTCGTTTTGGAAATATTTATCCTCTGAATGCTATACGGGTTCAAAGTCTGCATCAACAAAAAATTGCTGCTTTAAAGTTTTGCTCGTCTTTGAATTCAATTCATTTTTTCTCTGGGATTGACTATAGAGTCTTTCACTCACTAATTCTTCTTACAAAGATATTATTTTCAAGAGCAGGCTCTTTTCAATACCAATGAAGACACATATGACACCCATGCGATTCAATTCTGTACTCCTTCCACTATTTCGATAATTGAGCAATCGATTGAAATTAGTTACCACCAAATAGTGTTAATTTGATTTTAAAATTTAGTTAATATCTATATAATTTAAATAATTTAATAATAATTTAATCAATTTCATTGGAAAAAAATCAGATTTCCATTTTAAGTCTAAAATTAAAATTAATTATATCATTATATAAATATATATTACATATTAAATATTCGTAGTTTTTTCTTTATACCGAAGTATATCATGATAACGTAGCACTGCTAACATGCTATATAAAATACAGAACTGATCATTGTTTTGAATATTAATGAAAGCCTGATATTTGCTTAAATATTGAGTTTTTTATGTAACTTTAACCGATAAAAACTAAATTAATTCATATATTAAAATGTTCAAATACTAACCAAATACATTTATTATATTAAATATTTTAGTTACAACCATTTTAACCTCGAATATTCGATTTATTCTCCATCCACTACTTAGCTGAGTGTATTTCTCTAACGGTTGGAGTCTAACCTATTCTTTATCTTTTTAATACCATCTTCAATAAATGATGTTGACATTATTCCTGTTTTATTTAATAAACACAATTCCTTGAACTCACCATCTTCTTTGGTAAACTCAAATTGAACTTAAGTTATTTCCCATTTTCTGAGACTATCTGGTCATAAATTTCTGAAGAGTAATTCTGAGATTCATCACTCCTCAGCTTAATGCGATAACTCTGTAAGTTAAACTCACTATGGATATAATTTTGCTTTTCTGTTATTTCAGTTTTGCTTGATCCTGCTTTCCTTTAATTGTGCCAGCTTTTTGTTTAACTATATTTTAAAACAATATTAAAATGATTAAAAATTATCAAAGCCTTACTTGTAATATATTAATCAATCAGTTTGGATTTTTGGGGGGTTGACCTTCTTTCTGGTACTGGAAAACGAACTTTAATAATTGTTTATAGTATAAACATTATTACTATTATCGGTTTTATTATTCTTCATTTCTTCAAATCGACTTAGATGATGCCCATGTTGTCGTACAAACATTTACCATATACCCGCAGTAACAGTGAGATATTCAGGACATGCATAATGCGAAAACTGACATAATTTATCTTGAAATATGATTTTGTAACATACTTGCAATAATTAATACTTTTGCGGTTTCCAGCTGAACAATTCCTAAACCTTATGGTTGGTGTTGAGGAGAATGAAAAGAACCAACACACCTTGGGAATTTTCTTGTAAAAGTACCCGTAAAACATTTCAATGTAAAAATGAAACTAATTTGAATTCTGAAATACCATATCTTTCTGAATATCTAAATTTGGCGAACACTTCACCTAATTCTACGAAACACTAGTGTTCAGCGGAACACCGGTAAAGAACCATTGGTCTAGACTATAGAAATTTACTAGTAAATTAAGAACAGTTTATTTACAAAACATTCAATTTAGATATAAGTTCAAATATAAGACAAGTAAATAGTAGGGTGGAGCTGATTTTTTAACTTTTGAAATATGATCTTCTTACCCTCCAATTTTGTTCCTATTTATGAAATAATAAATCAGACAAAATATGAGCACAATTGAACAATATTTAGAGGTAGCTCAATGATGGTGAAGTTTCCAGCACTCTGGTCGTCAGACTCGGACGGGTCCATAATTGTATTCTTCCAGTGTGGTTAACTGGTTATGGGGCTTTAATAATTTTTAATCCTTACATCATAACAATCAATAATAGCTGGAATTGTTCATTCAAACAAAATAAAACTAAACTTATGATATTACATAATTATCATTATTATTAAACAATTTTTGCATCAGCTTGGTGTTTTTTATTTTCTATAACTTTTGCCCATGATGCATGTAGGTTTGCTTACTTATTCACAAGTTAGAGGCAGTGCAATAGACTACCAAAGCTGACAGCCAATCAGCCATTTTGCAGAAGTTTGCTTTTAAGCAGAAGAAATACAATTTTTGTTTTTATTGATTATTATTTATTAATGATTGAAATAGTGAGAAATTCATAAATTTGATTACTTTATCATCAACACTACACTACAACAAAACAGGTATTTGAAATTATTTTTAAATTTATACAATGTAGTCAGCAGTATGGCAATTCAGAATGTTTGCTTGATTGAGGGCGGCATTAATGTTTCATGTTTAAAATGGTAAAATTCGTGATTTCAAATGCCAAATGATTGATAAAAATGCCTTTTCTAATTTTTTTTCATACTAATTGCTGATAAAAAATGTCATCTATGGCACAAGCAACAAGATGTCAGAACCAGTTGTATCTTCTTGGGGACTCTGTGACTGTATTAACAGGCAGCAAGTTGCAGTAATTGCGTATGACTCTTGGGTTCTTCCTAAATCACCATCTCGAACTGAAGGAAACCATAAGACAATCGTCGGCTGTTACCATCACTGAAATATCAAAGTTTTGGGTGAAAGCTAAAATCCCAATGAGGGAACATCAAAACTGTCAAACCAAGTTAGAGAAGACATTTGAGGAATGGCGTCTTCTCAAGAAGAACAAAACACGAGCTTCACCAACTCAACTCTTAAGAGAGTCGGCTTTTGTTTCCAGACTCGATGATCTTTTTGATGTCGCTCACGCCGATACTCTGAACATGAAATCAGTTTTACAAGATAAAGATTTCTTATTAGCATAGCGGGAGAAAGGAAGAAGAGGGTCTATGGCTGGGGTAGATGAAAAGCTTGCTGGCAAGGAGAAAAGGGCGTCTGAAAGAGATAAGAAAATGCTTGCCAAGCGACAGCAAATGATTGAAATGAAACAGTTTGCAGATTCTACAGTGGAATTGGTTTCATCTGGTTCAGAAAACAGTTCAACAGAAGACACAGAGAAGATGGAAACTGAGAATGATGCATGTGAGGAGGCTGTTAGAAGCATAGCATTTAGGACACCAAAGAGAAAAATGGACGAAAAACTGTTGTCACTCCTGAACTCGCGGCAGCACTGGATCGAACAAAAATTTCAGACCACAAGGCCGTTTTCGTTATAGCAGAGACCGCCAAAACCTTGGGACATAACATTGATGAACTTGCTCTAAACAGAGATTCAATTCGACGACACAGAGTTGAACACAGAGTCCAGAGATCAGTAAACATAAAGGCTGAGTTTCAGGGCAACGTTCCCCTTGTTGTTCACTGGGACGGGAAACTTATCCCTGACCTAATTGGAAAAGAGAAGGTCGATCACCTGCCAGTGTTGGTGTCAGGAAAAGGAGTTTCTCAGCTACTCACAGTTGCCAAGCTTCCATCCGAAACAGGCGAGGCTGAGGCTGCTGCTGTTTTTGGAGCCATTGAAGACTGGGGCATAGCCAACAGTATCCGAGCTATGTGTTTTGACACGACCAGCTCAAACACTGGTCGGATATCTGGTGCATGTGTCCTCCTAGATCAGAAACTTATGAAGGAGTTGTTGTCGCTGGCTTGCAGGCATCACGTTATGGAACTGATTATTGGTGCAGTCTTCCAAGTCTGTATGGGAGCCTCCTCCTCTCCCGTGGTTCAACTCTTCAAACGCTTTCAGGAACACTGGGCAATCATCGAAACGGACAAATATGAACCAATGATTGCAGCAGACGACGTGGCAAATCTAGTGGAAGACATTAGGCAAAGCACCGTCGATTTTGCCATCAAGCATCTTGAACAGAGCCAGCCGAGAGACGATTATAAAGAATTCTTGGAACTCGTGATTGTCTTTCTCGGTGCTGCTCCTGCCAGAGGAGTCCGATTCATGTTGCCCGGAGCAATGCATCATGCTCGGTAGATGAGCAAAGTCATATACAGTTTAAAGATCTGGATGTTCAAGGCTCAATTCAAACTTACTTCTGCAAAAGAAAGAGGATTACGCGATGTGTGTGTGCTTGCTGTACGCATCTACCTGAAAGCCTGGATCTCTGCACCTCAAGCATCCGATGCTCCTTACAATGACTTTCTGCTGCTCAAGTCTCTGTCTGAATACTCGTCTATCCATTCTGCAATCTCAAAGCAAACATCACAAAAGTTTTCCAACCATTTGTGGTACCTGTCGCAGGAACTTGTTAGCGTAGCTTTCTTCGACGATCACGTTAATTCGTCAACCAAGAGACTGATGGTGAGTGCAATGCAGAATTAAGAAGAGCAAGATAAGGACCATTCAAAGAGAATTACAGTTGCTCTCGATTTCTTTAAGACCAGGAACTTGAAAGATTTTGTCACAGCTAAGTCAATGACCCTGCTCCGAATGCTAGAACTTCCACATGGATTCCTCGCGGTTGATCCTGATTTGTGGGAGGACAGAGATGACTTCAGGCTAGCTAAGGAAACATTCAAGTCACTGAAAGTAGTAAATGATCATGCTGAACGTGGAGTTGCTTTAATTCAGGAATACAGCGGCTTGTTAACTCACGATGAATCGCAGTTACAATTCCTCCTGCAAGTTGTCGAGGACCATCGTCGAATGTACCCTGACAGCAGGAAACAAACTATGTCTGGAGTACCACATAAACAATAAATTTGGAAATTGTTGAACTGTCTCCCTGAACTCTGCCAAAACTGAACTGAGATTGAATTCTAATTGTGTTGTAAAAATTAATACTGGTTTGTTATAAATAAATTGAGAATTTATGTAATTTTCATAATATTTGTAAATTTGAAGCACTTGAGCTACCCCTAAACACAAGAATTTATTATTCAAACTTTTTATATAGTGTTTCTATATTATAAGGAACAGATTAGGAGGGTAAGACTTTCAAAAATACCTTTTTTTATTTTTTTTTATTTTTAAGCTCCACCCTAGTAAATAGTCGACTCTAATTGGCGGTTGAAATGCAAGTTTAAACACAAACTTTCAATTTTGTCCAGCAATTACATTATTTAAAATACCCACGTCCGTTCATTGAAATTGTTGTTTATATAAAGGAGCTGCTTATACATGGAAATCTGGTAGGAAACAGTAAATTGTCAGATAAGGTTTATACACAGGTGCGGCATATATTCGCGAAAATACGTTATATAAAATATGTGATGAATAGAATGTCTAGCCTCAATGTCCACTCCGGAATAAATTAATTTATAGTAGTATTCCGATTAATATGTGGATTTAATTTTAATATCTTAAGCAAATATTCATGAAAAATTATCTAAAAATGTTATTGTTCGCATAAAAAATCTTCTGTTTGTAAAGAGAATTTATTTATAGAACAAGAAAAAAGCCCGATTACTTGAAGATTATCAAGTGAGTGGTTATTTTACTGAAGACCTTTTTAGTATTTTAGGAGACAAAATAAGACCCCCGTTCAGGTACTGTAGAAATTTTATTAACTGGTACGATAATTTGATTTTTAAGATGGTTTGTTATTGGGTCAGCTCGATCCGGCTCAAATATTCATATAGATCCTTTAGGGACAAGTGCTTGGAATGCATTAGTACACGGATATAAACGGTGAAAATCTTAATCATTTTAGTGGTATATAAATCTCTCAATTAAAGGTGGTGCTTATTTCCTCCTTGTACACCGAAATTCCTCGTTAAACCTCCTATTAATAAAAATTGGGGCAGACTTACCGAAGCAAGCGATTGGTTTAATATCATGTATAAACGAATGTTGTTGTCCGATTGGCCTTCCGAATATGCTATGACAGAAGCAATTCAAAAACCAGGAGAAACTATATTTGTTCCCAGTGGTTGGTGGCATGTTGTTCTCAATTTAACAACAACCGTTGCAATTACCCAAAATTTTTGCAGGTAGTTTATTATAGCATGCACAAATTTTTAAATAAAATGACGATTTTAGTAAACCTGTTATGGAGTACTTACTTCATATGAAGTTTTCCTTAAATTCTTCAATTTAGCAAACAGCTATACAAAAATTTTGCTCACATTTTAAATATATACCAGTTTTCAATAACTTGGATACCTAACTAACTATTTTTTTTTATGTGACAATTTTGGAGTATCTTTGGAATAATCTTAGGATAAATAAAGAAGACTAAATATGATTAATAATAATAATAATAATAAATATTACATTTTACGTAAAAGATTTTGCCAGCTTTTATCGAAATACAACATTTGCTAAAAATGAAAATTTAATTAAAAATAATGAAATATAATCCACTTACAATTGTAAGTAATATAGCGGAAGGTGACAAATAAACTCAACTACAAACATATATAGAGTTTTATGTATTAGGTTATTATTTATATTAAATATTATGACAAATAAATTATTGATAAATTGTCAATAGATTTATCATTGAAATATATATACCCTAATTTCCTGCGTATAACTTGCTCCTAGTGTTTAACCCTTAAAATATCAAGTTTTAACAAAAAACTGGTTTTGTTTTGCCCGCAATTGTTTCTAAATCGCGACGTTAGAGCAAGTTTTGACCTGTTACTTTCGTCAATACATAAAGTCTTTACTTTTCAAATCGCTAATATAACGAGTAAACAAAATGAGAAAATACTTAATGTAGGAAACATAAAACTATATAGGTATTAATACATAGAAAAGGGATCTAAAATCACAGATGTACGTTATATCTCAATAAAAGCTGGTACAAATCTACCATTTGTTCTGAAGTTTTGAAAAAAATTTTAATACACACTTTCAATATCTAAATTTAAATAGCTTAGGTTTAATGATCAGTATTTTAATACAAATTATCAGTATTTTTTGATATGAAATGTCAGTATTTTATTATGATGATCAGTATTTTATTAATTTGATCAGTTTTTTAATAAAATGATCAGTATCACTTGATCAATAATTTATTAGAAGATCTTCGGTTGTGTGGATCGTAAATATTTCGTTAGATGGTGCCAAATGGAAAGATGGTACATGTACTTGTCCATCTTTTTTAAAAGAATACATGTGTAAGCATGTGTTGGGCCAGCACACAAATAGCCTTGAGAATTGTTTAAATGCATCAGTAATACAGCACTAAAACCCAGCACCAAGATAACTTAAAATACAATAGACAACACCAACTAAACACTTTAAAATCTGAGAGAATATAAATAAATATAAAATCTAAAACATAAAAGTAAAATAAAATAAATACAAAATGCATCAGAACCGCACGAAATTTACATAAAAAATAACATAATAACAAGAAAATTCGACCGTAAAATGACCATTTATATAAAAGTAAAAATTAATGAATTAAATGAATAAAAATAAAATATTTTTTGGTTGAATAAATTTATTTAAAAATGTTAAAAATAAATTACTAATTTAAATTAAGAAATAAATAAAAATTTAATTTAGATAACACAAATAATTTCAAAGTCGAATTTTGTTTAATCGCAATAAAACTAACACGCAAGGTTAAAGCCAAATTATAGGTATAAATACTGATGTGCTTTCCTAAATTTTCAACTAAATTTTCAACCAAATTTAAGATGCACATTTTTTATAAATCTTACTTTGTTGTGTGATTTTTTTTCAGATATTTTCAGATCATTAATCTACAGTTATCGATATTTTCAGTTATGTTTTGTAGCAATATTTTCAGGTTATTAATCTATAGTTATGTTTTGTAGCAATATTTTCAGGTTATTAATCTACAGTTATGTTTTGCAGCAATATTTTCAGATTGTTAATCTACAGCTATGTTATTTTGGTTTATGTACATCGATGCCCGATTCAAAATTTGTTTATATGAATGCTAAATATACAGTTTATGCGTCGAGATTTTTGCCTAACTCATTTGGTAATTTATTTTTTTCTATTATTTTATTTTCGGTGGCCCACAGCCAAAACATAACGCAAGATAGAAAAATAAAACACACTATCGAACTGTGTAAGTGCGTGTAAAATCGCCAATAGTTCGTGCCCATGAAGGCCCCGGCGTGCGGAACGCAGGAGCCGAAACGTCAACATCATTTGTTTCCTGTAAAATTAACATAAATTTTCAACAACATTCGGCTCAAAATCTCTAACACCGAGTAGTCCAGTGGGCACTCATTAAATATAATATGAACATAAATAGATCTTAAGGACAAAAAGAGGGAATGGTTAGCGGGAAAATTGCGAAATCGTTGCAACAGTTAAAATGAATAGCCATCGGAAAAAGATTAATCTGAACGACCAAAATCATGAAAAATAATGTTTTTAAATAAGAATTAAATAAATTAATTTGGGTTAAGGCGGGAAAATATGGGCGGGATGCTGCTAAAATTTTCCGAATTAATTCAAATACTTAACAAAAATAGTAACGGAAAAATGTAACGCGTAAAATAAGGGTGGAACGCTGCTCAAATTTTCCGAGTCAATGAAAATACTTTGTCGAAAACTGTAGAATAGGGATGAACCGTAAACTAATGGCGGTTCAATATTTTCATTGGACTTAAAGCCCATTCATATTGGTTATTGATGTCAATATACAATAACTCTGTATCTTCAGTAGTTTTCACATGATGCTTATTAAAAAATTTTAAAACACCGCGAATTGTTATAGAAATTATAAATTTCCATGTCTTGTAATAATTCAGTCAGAACAAAGACATATACCCCCTAACAAAAATTATTTTTTCTATTTTCCGTCCACACACACATGCGGGTCATTGTGAGTTCACTTCTATCTACTGTACCGTTTTCTTAAAGCGCTTTTCACATATATTAAATGGTCCGATTCCGTTTTCAATCCAACCTATATAGACAGGAATTAATTTTCTATAAGATTGTTAATGTAAAATGTAGTAGTTTGCGTGCTACACACATGTTTTGTTGTATTATTAGTATTTTTACTTAATATACATAATGTTATGGAATATTTGTTGTAATAAAGAGTTACAATCTCTTCATAAGTCATAATTTAAATAATAATTTATTTTATTCAAAAAAGTGTCTACTTAATTCTGAATATAAAAACAAAGTTTTAATATTCATAATTGGACACACTCTCCTCCTCTTTATTTTCTTTGTACTTCTTCAGCCATTCGATTCTTCTTGATTTGATTGAGTGTGGAAATTGTAATTTAACTTGTCTTTTGCGATAAGAATTTTTAAAATTTTGTAAGGTCCTTCATATTGAATTCCCTCCTTCTTTAGCCTATGTGGTTCCAAGCGTACTAATACTTTCTCTCCCCCCATGGAAAACTCGAGTACCCCGATTGTCTAAATCTCTATTTTGCATAGTTGTAGCTGCCTTTACTAGATTAGTTTTCGTTTCATCCTCAATTTCTTCTCTGTATTTTGTATATGTCCTTCTCCCGAATATAAATTAATTTCCGGTCATATACAATTTCGAAAGGTGAGAATTTTTTCGAGTTTTGTATTGTAGCATTCAAACTGAATTCAATACACCAATTATTCTTTGTTTTAATCTACGCCAATGATGTTGCCAACATGTCCCGAACTGTTCTTATGATTCGCTCTGCTAAACCGTTCGATTGATGTTGGTACGGTGAACTAAATTTCTGTTTTATACCAAATTTCTCTATCCAATCACGAAACAATGAAAAATTCGAAAATTATATTTGGAATCCAAGTGGAATTTAAAAAAGATGAAGAAGCCAAAATAGTTTGTATATCGAATCGTGCTGCTCCTAAGACTAGTACTTTCCTTGAAGAGGGTATAATGAAATTACATGAAAAGATAGAAAGAACTGAATTAGGAAGTAGTTTGAAATTAAACCAAATATACTAGAATTAAATTTTAAAATAACAAAGGTCTCCAACATATTTAGATTATCTGGACATAATTATATTCCCACACCTAAAGGATTAATAGGTTAAAAGGCAATAGTTAACGTGCAAAATAAAGATAATTTATGTTTCATATACAGTGTTTTGGCTGTATTAAAATCTGATAAAATCAAGAAAGAGAGAAAGACCAAGAAAATATTTACTGTATATGAAAAAATTAGTATACGATCCTAATGATATGCCAATGAAACTGTGTAATAACCCGACGCTTGAGAAGAAAAATCTTGGTTTAGCAAAAAATGTAATGATTTATAATAACAAAAATCATATTGGTAAAGGTGATATTGTAATCAAACACCATATATTTGGATATAATTCATCGAATAAAAGTAACTGGTGTGGATCTAATATATTTATTATTGATAAAGGAAGGTGAAA
The DNA here is from genome assembly GCA_022537955.1 of Schmidtea mediterranea. Classification (NCBI taxonomy): domain Eukaryota; kingdom Metazoa; phylum Platyhelminthes; order Tricladida; family Dugesiidae; genus Schmidtea; species Schmidtea mediterranea. Next base: position 104,273,308 of record CM039680.1, read on the forward strand.
AATATCATTATACTGCAGTGACTAATTTACAAACGTTAATGAATTGCAATAAAAACAATAATTGTAATGTTAGAATTCGTTGTCAATGGTGTAAATTTTTTTAAATGGATTTCGAAAGCCGAAAGCATTTAAAAACATCACGAATTATGTAAGAAAAATCAGTTGTATACAACATTATATATAATTACCTGAAGATAAAAATGTGGATTTTAAAAATTGGTCAAAGACAATAACACCCCATTTGTTGTCTACGCAGATTTTGAATCTATATTACCAAAAGATGACATTTATTTTCAAAAACATTTACCAACCTCTGCTGGACTCTTATCGATTAACAACTTTACTGAAATATCTAATTACTATCAATTTGTTGGTCAAAACTGTGTTTATGATTTTTTGAAGGTTTCAGATATAAGAACAATTATTGTGCTACCATATTATAAAAAATGTCACAAACTGATTTCACCACTTACTTTGGATGAAGAACATTTATTTAATATCAGTGAAAATTGTTATGTGTGAGGAAAGGATACTAGTTAAGGTAAAGATCATAATCATATCTTGGTTCACTTAGAATGTGGTTTATTGATTCATATCAGTTTGTAAATGATTCATTGGCTAAAGCTGTTAAGACATTGAACAATCTACCCTTAACCATATCGGTTTTCAATGGAACTATAAATGAATATTCCCATATAATTTTGCAGCTTCTTTAAAAGTTTTGGAAACCACATATGAATTACAACCTATCTGGGAAAAAGTTACAGAAGATGAATATCACAAGGTAAAGAAAAAGTGGAAAGAAACAAACTGTAACACCTTATTGGATTACATGATGGTTTATTTAAAATTGGATGTATTCTTGCTTGCCGCCTTTTTTGAACAATTTCGGTCGAAATTTATAACTCATAATAGATTAGAATTTCTTCGATATTCCGGTATGTCATGGAATTTGGCATTAATGACGTTGGATGAACCCATTGAATTATTACAAGACATGGAATTTATAATTTCTATGAAGGCGGAATTCGAGGTTGTTTAACATTTTTTAGTAAGCATCACGTGGAAACTATAAAGATAAGAGTTATTGTATATCGAAATCAATAACCTATATGGATGGGCTTTAAGTAGACTGGCCATCTGCGCGGAATTTGCCGGGACAGTGCCGGAATTTTTAATTTTGATTGAAATTGTTAACCAAATTTTATGTTTTTCAGAAATAAGGTACCATAAATTATTGCTACAAAACAATTATGTTTAAATTAGTAAGTAAGACTTTTCTTAGACCTTTATTAATTCAAATACAACATTTTAATAACAATAAAATTTTAAAATTTTGCTTATGAAATATCAAAATTTAAGAAACTTTTAATTGAATTAAAAGTTTTGACTTTAAATGAGTTAAAATATTTAAGTTAAAATGCGTCTGATTGGATGAAATCAAAAGTGTCTCCGAAAAAATTTTTCGAAATTAGTCAACAAAGCTTCCCATCTTTGAAAGGTTAGTTCAATATGCTTTCGCTCTATCTGGAACATCGACAGATATTGAGTGTATATTCTCGCTAATGAATTGGATTTGGGATGATCTGAAAAAACGATCGGAAATCGGAACGCTTCTCTTACTAGTCAGTTCAACTGTGATTTAGATTGTAACCAGTTCTACAACTTTATCAAGAACGACATTAAGTTCCTTGATAAAGTTCTTCCTTCAGAAAAGTATAAATAATAAAAAGTAATATTCTGAGTAGAAAAACAATTTTTGTCTTTGTCCCGGATTTTCTAGGAAAACCTCTGGCCAGTCTAGCTTAAAGTCAAAGGTAACCACGTAGAAAATTTTGTTGGATTCATGATAACCTTGATAGTATTTAGAAAATTGTAAGAATTTGGACTTCGAAAAGCTGTCCTATGAATATACTGTTTAGGTGGATTTAGAAATTCCGAATGAAATTCATGATTTATTGGATGATTTTCCAATCGCAGCAGAAAAGAATTGTGTTTCAAAGTAGTGAAATTACTCTTAACACATAATCCAAAGCAAAATTATGTAGTGTATTGGCGATAGCTCAAAATGTTTTTATTAGTTGTGCAAGTTGTCAATATTGATCGTGCTATCAGATTTAAACAAGAAACTATTTTCAAAAACTATGTCGATACTAACACCAACTCAGAACTGAATCAACATACACACTTGATAAAAATTATTATAAGTTGCTAAACAATAGTATTTATGGTAAGACTGTAGAAAACTTAAAGAAAAGAATGAATTTAAGATTGTGTAATAATCAGCAAATGATGATTACACATGCATCGAAGCTAACTTTCCGAAAATGTTACAGTTTATTAGGTAATACTTGTACAACAAAAACAAAAAAGAGTAACATTAAAATATACCGTCATAAAACACCAGTCTTATCTCGATTGTTATAATGGAATAGAAGTACCTAGGGTGTCTCGAATAGCTTTCGAATAGGCACCAGCAACCATCAGTTGTATAGTTTCAAAACCACTAAAGTCTCACTGACAAATAATGATGATAAAAGGGTTTTGGTTGTAAAGAATGAAAGTCTGGCATATGGTCATTATATGATTGAGAATATGAATCAATTTACAGAATAATATTCAAACTGTGCATAGTCAAATCAGCTATCAAAATACTAATCAAAATGATCATCAAGAAAGCACACTGTATCAACTCGCTTTCTAGCTTCTTCTAATAATCTAGATCTAACTTCTATAACACAGGATGAAATAGTAATTCAGAAACCGTAAGTAACAAATGAATCAAATATCAGAGACAAATTTTAAAGAAAATATTGAAACAGAATCTACCAAAACGAAGACACAATTACAACGAGAGTCGGACGTCTAATTATTAAACCTAGCCGGTATAAAACGTAGGAGAGAAGAATGTCATGAGTTATTATAATTGTTATCTAAAGAATTATTCATTTGATTAAATCTTTAAGAACATTTTAAACATTTCAGAATTATTCAAACTAGCAATTATAATAAGTTCATTTATACGAAGTTATATGAATTTATATATTTGTATTTAGTAGAATTAAAGTTCTGAATCAAGCTTTTTCTTTTACCACAATATGTAACCAATTCCTTATTTTAGATAGTATACTTTTTACTTAATTAGCAAACACATTTATTTTTTAAAAATTTATAGGGGACATGAAGATTTTAAAGTATTTTTGCTCTATAAACGTTTTTAGTCATTCAAAGAAATATAAAATATAAGTTTATTGATTTTTTGCTTTTATTATTGGAGTTATCAGTTGAAACAAGTGTAGTCAAAGTCAAATGGCAACTAAAATATTGTCATTTTTTAAAATGTTGTTTTTAACACAAACTTGAATATGTAATTTGTCATTAAAAAAACAATAAGATTTGATTGACTAGTAAATCAATTTTATTTTAGCACGATTAATTTTCCCATAGTATGGCGTAAAACTGTGAAACATAGAAAAAAGTTGTCCAAATTATGGTATAAAAAATTGTTAGAAATACGACCAGATCTCTGTGAAATTGCTGATGAAATAAATGTAAATGGATCTGACGAAAACTACTATTCATATTCATCATCTTCGGAATCTGATTCATCTGTTTTGACCAGTAATCCGTCAAGGTCAACATCTTGAGAACTCTCTAGCACATTTTCTGAGGTAGACAAAACTCGTTCTGTTGACAAATAAGTTAGTTATTGAGTCTCATTTTTTGACTATTATTTTTATCATAAAATTATTGCATTTTTTTCTCAAATTGCAATTTGGATTAAAAACGATCCTTTTATTAGAGGTTAAAATATTTGTGTTATCTATAATAAAGAATTTTTCATTATATTTAGGCTTTTCCATAGGGTTTGCAACCCCGGTATCCCTGCATCACGTTTTTTCTGACCACGAAATCCTGGATTTAATTTTTCTCCATATCATAGTATTTTGCTTACGAATTATTTTTCAGTTTGAAATTGTGAAGAAATATCACCAAAAGCTATTCTTGTATGGTTAACTGCTCCTGGCGGTCTTTTATTTAACGTTATAAGCTTCTGGTTTACGTACAAGTCTAGAAGCTATTTAAAAATCTACCTATGTCAGCTAACACAAGTTGAAAAAAATGTGTCCGCACAAAACTTTGTATTTACGAAATAATTTACCTTTATCCTGCCAAGATTAGCCGCCACTTACGCGGACATTGTGTTTTCAAACCGATCACTACATTGCAAAACCTTATAATAGCTAAAGAAAATAATATAAATAAATTGTTTAAAACAATATCCATCTTTTGATTCTTTTTTTATTTATATGTAATTGGCCCCCGAACTCCTGTTTGATAGTTAATACGGCCCTCAGAATGATGTTTTGAGTCCCTATACAATAATAAAACTCAATATTTAGTGAGATTTCTGATAAAAATTAAAGGATTGGTTGTAGAAGATTTTCTTTATCTTTGATGTATAGACTTGTCCCTAAAAAATTGTCCCTATTTAAATATTAATGTGCACGGATAATTTTAGTTTTGGAGCTTAGAATTGGAAAGGTTTATTGAATTATTCTAAAGAAAACTTGTAAAACAAACTTAATTTTCATTCTGAAATTGTGGTAATTATGAGGGATGGGGCAAGTACGCTGGAAAATGATGTACTTCAACAAAATTTGAATATTATTAAATCACCAATATGATGAAGAAATGCATTAGAGGATGACTCGTAAAAGAGAAAAATTTTCTTGACAACGAATGATTCGTTGAAGTAGTTAAAGTTCTGAAAGGCGACTTTAAATAAAGCTCATAAATAAAGTACGAAAAATTAAATGGTTGTTAAAACGCTCACAAAGAAGGATGTATTACAACACTACATCCTGGCAGAATTAGGCAAGACTGCAAAGCGAGGTGGAGAAATCTTTTGTTAATGCTTGAATGGTTTTGCTTATTGAAATGTTACATGCAAAAAGCTTTTATAGACATAAGCATAGATCACTCGATTTATCTCATGTTGAAATTTAACTGTTATCTGATATAGTTACTGTCTTAAACCAATAAAACCAATCGTTGAACCACTCTGATGTCTAGATATAATTCCGGTAAATTTTATGCTAAAAGCCTTAAAGAGGCAAACAGTAAAATAAAAAAAGGTAAAAAGACATTTGTAGATTTTCTATAAATGAAAGAACGCGCATAGGTCCAACAGCAAGAATGGGAGGAAACTGTGATTGTGATCTGGAATCGTTGGAACAAGCTACCTTCTGAGATCCATCTGTTCAGCTCTCTTTGATATCCTCATGAATTTCTTGTTTTATATTATATTCTGAGAATTTTTAAAAACAATCGGCTTGTCTTTCCAGTGCGAAGCGATGGTTCAACGCTTTTCGTTAAATATCGACTGTCACTAATACAGTGCTTTCTGTACTGTCCGCCATTAACGCCAGAGCTTGAATTATAACACAGACAGCTCTAGATCAAATATCTTGGTGGAGCCCCAATTGCCGGGAAATAGTAGTAGATAATCCAACACAAAAGCCTTCTTTGTTAATTTTTCCTTGAAAACGTCTGCTAGAGTGGATAGCAATTGAATGTCATCTTAATTCAGAGTAAACTGCTTCGTTATCCAAGAATTCTGACAAAAGACTTCGAATGTTTGTAAATGATTCACTGAAAAAGCTCTTTCAATAAAATTTACATATCCTCTTTCCTTGTAAGGCCTTAAAATCTTTTCCGTGTCTATAGCATTTAATTGCCTTGATAGTTTGTGTCAGAAAATTGACAGCTGAAAATATAAGTTATCATCAACGATTTATTAAGTAATACTGAAATCTTTTATACGAGACAAAGTTTTTTTTTGAACTTACGTCATGACTAGCTAAACTACATGTTGTGATTGTGAATACGCAGGCATAGACTACAATCTCTATTGAGTAATCAGAGCATGTTGACCTCTGACAACTATGACATAATTAATAGATTAAGAAATGAATACTTTCAAAAATGCATTTACAGGCGATTTTAATTGAGTTATTTCATCTGCATTTTATATACTAATTTCTCGATTCGAAATCTAGTGTTTTTCACAGTTTTGATTTATTTAGGATATATTATTTTATTGTAATATACTTTTTATTTTCAGATTCAAAGGATTTTATACTACCTTTAATTTAATTCAAATTTCAAAATAAATAATTTTTGTCTGATGAATATTTTTATTTAAATTATCATTATTGTTGTTATTAAAGATTGCAATCACGTAATATTATTATTGGAATTTTTTTATAAGTAACTTTTAAAATATACCTTTAAAATGCAGAGCCGTCACTAGAACTTTTTGAATCTGGGCAGAACCAAAGTAAATGTTAAAATTAAATTAAATTTTATGTTTTTCATTAAAATATATTTTTTGAAAAGGTAAAAACATAAAATTATTATTATTTTACTTTTTTTGCCTTCATATCCTCAAAATGTGATAAAAAACATCAAAATTTAAATTTTCACACAATTTATGGTCATCTGACAGTAATGTTAAATTAGTTAATCGTTCTTGAAGACATGGTGGTTCGTAAATACCTTTTGTTTCACCAATGGCCTCATTAAGAAATATTTGAATTTATCAAAAAATGGGTATTCCATTGCGATCTAACACACACTGTATCGGCCGATGTCATAGAAAATTACTGTAGGAATAGATACACAGGCAATGGACGAAGGCTGACACATGCGCCGCAATGAGCGCTGGGTTTGAACTGTCAGCTTAGTAGTAATATTTATATTTTTAATTTACCTCAGTGTTATATGGAAAATGGATTTGCTTTCAATATCTCGTGATACTCGCTGTACAAGGCGTTCAAAAACAGAATTGAGTGACAATGACATATATAGGGATGAATAGGAAATTCTGTCACTTAGTGATCTGATTAGTGAAAGAGATAATGACTTAAATATAGATGAAGAAACTGTAGAAGGAGATTTACGTTTGAAAAATTGCGATATGTTCAATTCCAGAATTTACCATTTTGACGATAAAAATTTTGGAATCTCTGGAAGGTTTGAAATAGAAAATAAAAATAACGAGTACGAATACTTTGTAAACCATTTTGATGAGCATATGATGACGACAATTGTAGACGAAATTAATAGATACTACGAATACAGTACCGAAATCGAATCTGCTCCCAAAGGAAAATCATGTGAATGAAATGTATAGTTTCTGAGTAAAAATTTTGTGAATGCCATTTTTCAAAAACATAATATTTCGGATTTTAGTTCAACAGATCCCATTATAGCTAGTAATTTTATGAGCAAGTAACTGACAAGAGAGATTCACATAACTGTTGCATTATATACATTGTGTTGGGGTTTTGTCGGTAAATTCGAAATGAAATTATTGTCGATCTGACTCCAAGCGTGCTTTTAAACAGCAGTAACGAACTCCAAAGATATAAACTTTATTGATTAATACACTTTATCTCCACTTAAGAATAACAAAACGAATTATCAATCAATCACACTTAGTGCTTATTGCGACCCTTCGAGAAGAATAGCACTTTTAGGATCAATTGGCTTTACAATCACCTGACTACTGCGGTAGGTTTCTGAGATCGGTAACTCTGATTTAATTGCTTTGCTTTGACCTTGATTAATTTCTGTTTCAAATTTCTCTTTAACTCCTTTTTATCTTTCTTTGCTTCTGTAATTCTTTTTCTCTCGCAATTTTTGTCTTTCGTAGACTTGGTATTTCGCAAGTTTTTTCTAATTTTTCGTGTTTTGATTTCAATTGCGCTTCCTTTTTATACACCATCATCCAAAAACACTTACAAATGTCGAATAGAATTTCAGATATCTTTTAACGCTAATTCCATTTTGGACTGACAGCTGTCCAGATAAATCAATTTTTAGAAATGCCCTTTCGCGGATTCCTCAACAACAATTCTTCCATTATCTTGAAAGAGCTTTCGAAATAACGTGCAAATTTTCTTTTTGTTTTTGTTTTCCTGAATTTGCACTTGTTAATTATGAATGACCTTATTTTATTTAATTGTCTGTTTTATTGATTTTCTCTTATTCCATTCTCATAATTCGACATTTCATTTTCAATCCCTTTTTTATAAGCTCCAGAACCATATCTTAATAACTTATAATTGTTTCCCTCAATCATTTTAAGTGTTTAATAGTTATTTTACAATATTATTTAGGTATCCTCAACAATTTCGTTGATAATTACAACCCACCACGCGTTGACAAAAATGATAAATTGTGGTAAATACGAACCATATTTAAAGAATAAAATAGGAAATGTGCTACGTTTTAAATATTTATTTCTTGACTTGTGTTTGAAGAACACGTTATGATTTTTGCAATTTTTAAAATGCTATCATGTAGAGAATCAAAAGTTATGGAGAAATATATCAAAGATTATGAAAACAAATAAAAATTGACAAAGATACAAGCCTATAAAGTTTCAAAAATTCCCGTCCAGAATGACTTGTGTTTGACGAGCCCGTTATGATTTTTGCAATTTTTAAAATGCTATCATGTAGAGAATCAAAAGTTATGGAGAATATATCAAAGATTATGAAAACAAATAAAAATTGACAAAGATACAAGCCTATAAAGTTTCAAAAATTCCCGTCCAGAATGACTTGTGTTTGACGAGCCCGTTATGATTTTTGCAATTTTTAAAATGCTATCATGTAGAGAATCAAAAGTTATGGAGAAATATATCAAAGATTATGAAAACAAATAAAAATTGACAAAGATACAATATTATAAAGTTTCAAAAATTCCCGTCCAGAATGACTTGTGTTTGACGAGCCCGTTATGATTTTTGCAATTTTTAAAATGCTATCATGTAGAGAATCAAAAGTTATGGAGAAATATATCAAAGATTATGAAAACAAATAAAAATTGACAAAGATACAAGCCTATAAAGTTTCAAAAATTCCCGTCCAGAATGACTTGTGTTTGACGAGCCCGTTATGATTTTTGCAATTTTTAAAATGCTATCATGTAGAGAATCAAAAGTTATGGAGAAATATATCAAAGATTATGAAAACAAATAAAAATTGACAAAGATACAAGCCTATAAAGTTTCAAAAATTCCCGTCCAGAATGACTTGTGTTTGACGAGCCCGTTATGATTTTTGCAATTTTTAAAATGCTATCATGTAGAGAATCAAAAGGTATGGAGAAATATATCAAAGATTATGAAAACAAATAAAAATTGACAAAGATACAAGCCTATAAAGTTTCAAAAATTCCCGTCCAGAATGACTTGTGTTTGACGAGCCCGTTATGATTTTTGCAATTTTTAAAATGCTATCATGTAGAGAATCAAAAGTTATGGAGAAATATATCAAAGATTATGAAAACAAATAAAAATTGACAAAGATACAAGCCTATAAAGTTTCAAAAATTCCCGTCCAGAATGACTTGTGTTTGACGAGCCCGTTATGATTTTTGCAATTTTTAAAATGCTATCATGTAGAGAATCAAAAGTTATGGAGAAATATATCAAAGATTATGAAAACAAATAAAAATTGTAAAAGATACAAGCCTATAAAGTTTCAAAAATTCCCGTCCAGAATGACTTGTGTTTGACGAGCCCGTTATGATTTTTGCAATTTTTAAAATGCTATCATGTAGAGAATCAAAAGTTATGGAGAAATATATCAAAGATTATGAAAACAAATAAAAATTGACAAAGATACAAGCCTATAAAGTTTCAAAAATTCCCGTCCAGAATGACTTGTGTTTGACGAGCCCGTTATGATTTTTGCAATTTTTAAAATGCTATCATGTAGAGAATCAAAAGTTATGGAGAAATATATCAAAGATTATGAAAACAAATAAAAATTGACAAAGATACAAGCCTATAAAGTTTCAAAAATTCCCGTCCAGAATGACTTGTGTTTGACGAGCCGTTATGATTTTTGCAATTTTTAAAATGCTATCATGTAGAGAATCAAAAGTTATGGAGAAATATATCAAAGATTATGAAAACAAATAAAAATTGACAAAGATACAAGCCTATAAAGTTTCAAAAATTCCCGTCCAGAATGACTTGTGTTTGACGAGCCCGTTATGATTTTTGCAATTTTTAAAATGCTATCATGTAGAGAATCAAAAGGTATGGAGAAATATATCAAAGATTATGAAAACAAATAAAAATTGACAAAGATACAAGCCTATAAAGTTTCAAAAATTCCCGTCCAGAATGACTTGTGTTTGACGAGCCCGTTATGATTTTGCAATTTTTAAAATGCTATCATGTAGAGAATCAAAAGTTATGGAGAAATATATCAAAGATTATGAAAACAAATAAAAATTGACAAAGATACAAGCCTATAAAGTTTCAAAAATTCCCGTCCAGAATGACTTGTGTTTGACGAGCCCGTTATGATTTTTGCAATTTTTAAAATGCTATCATGTAGAGAATCAAAAGTTATGGAGAAATATATCAAAGATTATGAAAACAAATAAAAATTGTAAAGATACAAGCCTATAAAGTTTCAAAAATTCCCGTCCAGAATGACTTGTGTTTGACGAGCCCGTTATGATTTTTGCAATTTTTAAAATGCTATCATGTAGAGAATCAAAAGTTATGGAGAAATATATCAAAGATTATGAAAACAAATAAAAATTGACAAAGATACAATATTATAAAGTTTCAAAAATTCCCGTCCAGAATGACTTGTGTTTGACGAGCCCGTTATGATTTTTGCAATTTTTAAAATGCTATCATGTAGAGAATCAAAAGGTATGGAGAAATATATCAAAGATTATGAAAACAAATAAAAATTGACAAAGATACAAGCCTATAAAGTTTCAAAAATTCCCGTCCAGAATGACTTGTGTTTGACGAGCCCGTTATGATTTTTGCAATTTTTAAAATGCTATCATGTAGAGAATCAAAAGGTATGGAGAAATATATCAAAGATTATGAAAACAAATAAAAATTGACAAAGATACAAGCCTATAAAGTTTCAAAAATTCCCGTCCAGAATGACTTGTGTTTGACGAGCCCGTTATGATTTTTGCAATTTTTAAAATGCTATCATGTAGAGAATCAAAAGTTATGGAGAAATATATCAAAGATTATGAAAACAAATAAAAATTGACAAAGATACAATATTATAAAGTTTCAAAAATTCCCGTCCAGAATGACTTGTGTTTGACGAGCCCGTTATGATTTTTGCAATTTTTAAAATGCTATCATGTAGAGAATCAAAAGGTATGGAGAAATATATCAAAGATTATGAAAACAAATAAAAATTGACAAAGATACAAGCCTATAAAGTTTCAAAAATTCCCGTCCAGAATGACTTGTGTTTGACGAGCCAGTTATGATTTTTGCAATTTTAAAATGCTATCATGTAGAGAATCAAATGTTATGGAGAAATATATCAAAGATTATGAAAACAAATAAAAATTGACAAAGATACAAGCCTATAAAGTTTCAAAAATTCCCGTCCAGAATGACTTGTGTTTGACGAGCCCGTTATGATTTTTGCAATTTTTAAAATGCTATCATGTAGAGAATCAAAAGTTATGGAGAAATATATCAAAGATTATGAAAACAAATAAAAATTGACAAAGATACAAGCCTATAAAGTTTCAAAAATTCCCGTCCAGAATGACTTGTGTTTGACGAGCCCGTTATGATTTTTGCAATTTTTAAAATGCTATCATGTAGAGAATCAAAAGGTATGGAGAAATATATCAAAGATTATGAAAACAAATAAAAATTGACAAAGATACAAGCCTATAAAGTTTCAAAAATTCCCGTCCAGAATGACTTGTGTTTGACGAGCCCGTTATGATTTTTGCAATTTTTAAAATGCTATCATGTAGAGAATCAAAAGTTATGGAGAAATATATCAAAGATTATGAAAACAAATAAAAATTGACAAAGATACAAGCCTATAAAGTTTCAAAAATTCCCGTCCAGAATGACTTGTGTTTGACGAGCCCGTTATGATTTTGCAATTTTTAAAATGCTATCATGTAGAGAATCAAAAGTTATGGAGAAATATATCAAAGATTATGAAAACAAATAAAAATTGACAAAGATACAAGCCTATAAAGTTTCAAAAATTCCCGTCCAGAATGACTTGTGTTTGACGAGCCCGTTATGATTTTTGCAATTTTTAAAATGCTATCATGTAGAGAATCAAAAGTTATGGAGAAATATATCAAAGATTATGAAAACAAATAAAAATTGACAAAGATACAAGCCTATAAAGTTTCAAAAATTCCCGTCCAGAATGACTTGTGTTTGACGAGCCCGTTATGATTTTTGCAATTTTTAAAATGCTATCATGTAGAGAATCAAAAGTTATGGAGAAATATATCAAAGATTATGAAAACAAATAAAAATTGACAAAGATACAAGCCTATAAAGTTTCAAAAATTCCCGTCCAGAATGACTTGTGTTTGACGAGCCCGTTATGATTTTTGCAATTTTTAAAATGCTATCATGTAGAGAATCAAAAGTTATGGAGAAATATATCAAAGATTATGAAAACAAATAAAAATTGACAAAGATACAAGCCTATAAAGTTTCAAAAATTCCCGTCCAGAATGACTGTGTTGACGAGCCCGTTATGATTTTGCAATTTTTAAAATGCTATCATGTAGAGAATCAAAAGTTATGGAGAAAATATATCAAAATTATGAAACAAAAAAATTGACAAAGATACAAGCCTATAAAGTTTCAAAATTCCCGTCCAGAATGACTTGTGTTTGACGAGCCCGTTATGATTTTTGCAATTTTTAAAATGCTATCATGTAGAGAATCAAAAGTTATGGAGAAATATATCAAAGATTATGAAAACAAATAAAAATTGACAAGATACAAGCCTATAAAGTTTCAAAAATTCCCGTCCAGAATGACTTGTGTTTGACGAGCCCGTTATGATTTTTGCAATTTTTAAATGCTATCATGTAGAGAATCAAAAGTTATGGAGAAATATATCAAAGATTATGAAAACAAATAAAAATTGACAAAGATACAAGCCTATAAAGTTTCAAAAATTCCCGTCCAGAATGACTTGTGTTTGACGAGCCCGTTATGATTTTTGCAATTTTTAAAATGCTATCATGTAGAGAATCAAAAGTTATGGAGAAATATATCAAAGATTATGAAAACAAATAAAAATTGACAAAGATACAAGCCTATAAAGTTTCAAAAATTCCCGTCCAGAATGACTTGTGTTTGACGAGCCCGTTATGATTTTTGCAATTTTTAAAATGCTATCATGTAGAGAATCAAAAGTTATGGAGAAATATATCAAAGATTATGAAAACAAATAAAAATTGACAAAGATACAAGCCTATAAAGTTTCAAAAATTCCCGTCCAGAATGACTTGTGTTTGACGAGCCCGTTATGATTTTTGCAATTTTTAAAATGCTATCATGTAGAGAATCAAAGTTATCGAGAAATATATCAAAGATTATGAAAACAAATAAAAATTGACAAAGATACAAGCCTATAAAGTTTCAAAAATTCCCGTCCAGAATGACTTGTGTTGACGAGCCCGTTATGATTTTTGCAATTTTTAAAATGCTATCATGTAGAGAATCAAAAGTTATGGAGAAATATATCAAAGATTATGAAAACAAATAAAAATTGACAAAGATACAAGCCTATAAAGTTTCAAAAATTCCCGTCCAGAATGACTTGTGTTTGACGAGCCCGTTATGATTTTTGCAATTTTTAAAATGCTATCATGTAGAGAATCAAAAGTTATGGAGAAATATATCAAAGATTATGAAAACAAATAAAAATTGACAAAGATACAAGCCTATAAAGTTTCAAAAATTCCCGTCCAGAATGACTTGTGTTTGACGAGCCCGTTATGATTTTTGCAATTTTTAAAATGCTATCATGTAGAGAATCAAAAGTTATGGAGAAATATATCAAAGATTATGAAAACAAATAAAAATTGACAAAGATACAAGCCTATAAAGTTTCAAAAATTCCGTCCAGAATGACTTGTGTTGACGAGCCCGTTATGATTTTGCAATTTTTAAAATGCTATCATGTAGAGAATCAAAAGTTATGGAGAAATATATCAAAGATTATGAAAACAAATAAAAATTGACAAAGATACAAGCCTATAAAGTTTCAAAAATTCCCGTCCAGAATGACTTGTGTTTGACGAGCCCGTTATGATTTTTGCAATTTTTAAAATGCTATCATGTAGAGAATCAAAAGTTATGGAGAAATATATCAAAGATTATGAAAACAAATAAAAATTGACAAAGATACAAGCCTATAAAGTTTCAAAAATTCCCGTCCAGAATGACTTGTGTTTGACGAGCCCGTTATGATTTTTGCAATTTTTAAAATGCTATCATGTAGAGAATCAAAAGTTATGGAGAAATATATCAAAGATTATGAAAACAAATAAAAATTGACAAAGATACAAGCCTATAAAGTTTCAAAAATTCCCGTCCAGAATGACTTGTGTTTGACGAGCCCGTTATGATTTTTGCAATTTTTAAAATGCTATCATGTAGAGAATCAAAAGGTATGGAGAAATATATCAAAGATTATGAAAACAAATAAAAATTGACAAAGATACAAGCCTATAAAGTTTCAAAAATTCCCGTCCAGAATGACTTGTGTTTGACGAGCCCGTTATGATTTTTGCAATTTTTAAAATGCTATCATGTAGAGAATCAAAAGTTATGGAGAAATATATCAAAGATTATGAAAACAAATAAAAATTGACAAAGATACAAGCCTATAAAGTTTCAAAAATTCCCGTCCAGAATGACTTGTGTTTGACGAGCCCGTTATGATTTTTGCAATTTTTAAAATGCTATCATGTAGAGAATCAAAAGTTATGGAGAAATATATCAAAGATTATGAAAACAAATAAAAATTGACAAAGATACAAGCCTATAAAGTTTCAAAAATTCCCGTCCAGAATGACTTGTGTTTGACGAGCCCGTTATGATTTTTGCAATTTTTAAAATGCTATCATGTAGAGAATCAAAAGTTATGGAGAAATATATCAAAGATTATGAAAACAAATAAAAATTGACAAAGATACAAGCCTATAAAGTTTCAAAAATTCCCGTCCAGAATGACTTGTGTTTGACGAGCCCGTTATGATTTTTGCAATTTTAAAATGCTATCATGTAGAGAATCAAAAGTTATGGAGAAATATATCAAAGATTATGAAAACAAATAAAAATTGACAAAGATACAAGCCTATAAAGTTTCAAAAATTCCCGTCCAGAATGACTTGTGTTTGACGAGCCCGTTATGATTTTTGCAATTTTTAAAATGCTATCATGTAGAGAATCAAAAGTTATGGAGAAATATATCAAAGATTATGAAAACAAATAAAAATTGACAAAGATACAAGCCTATAAAGTTTCAAAAATTCCCGTCCAGAATGACTTGTGTTTGACGAGCCCGTTATGATTTTTGCAATTTTTAAAATGCTATCATGTAGAGAATCAAAAGTTATGGAGAAATATATCAAAGATTATGAAAACAAATAAAAATTGACAAAGATACAATATTATAAAGTTTCAAAAATTCCCGTCCAGAATGACTTGTGTTTGACGAGCCCGTTATGATTTTTGCAATTTTTAAAATGCTATCATGTAGAGAATCAAAAGTTATGGAGAAATATATCAAAGATTATGAAAACAAATAAAAATTGACAAAGATACAAGCCTATAAAGTTTCAAAAATTCCCGTCCAGAATGACTTGTGTTTGACGAGCCCGTTATGATTTTTGCAATTTTTAAAATGCTATCATGTAGAGAATCAAAAGGTATGGAGAAATATATCAAAGATTATGAAAACAAATAAAAATTGACAAAGATACAAGCCTATAAAGTTTCAAAAATTCCCGTCCAGAATGACTTGTGTTTGACGAGCCCGTTATGATTTTTGCAATTTTTAAAATGCTATCATGTAGAGAATCAAAAGTTATGGAGAAATATATCAAAGATTATGAAAACAAATAAAAATTGACAAAGATACAAGCCTATAAAGTTTCAAAAATTCCCGTCCAGAATGACTTGTGTTTGACGAGCCCGTTATGATTTTTGCAATTTTTAAAATGCTATCATGTAGAGAATCAAAAGTTATGGAGAAATATATCAAAGATTATGAAAACAAATAAAAATTGACAAAGATACAAGCCTATAAAGTTTCAAAAATTCCCGTCCAGAATGACTTGTGTTTGACGAGCCCGTTATGATTTTTGCAATTTTAAAATGCTATCATGTAGAGAATCAAAAGTTATGGAGAAATATATCAAAGATTATGAAAACAAATAAAAATTGACAAAGATACAAGCTATAAAGTTTTCAAAAATTCCCGTCCAGAATGACTTGTGTTTGACGAGCCCGTTATGATTTTTGCAATTTTTAAAATGCTATCATGTAGAGAATCAAAAGTTATGGAGAAATATATCAAAGATTATGAAAACAAATAAAAATTGACAAAGATACAAGCCTATAAAGTTTCAAAAATTCCCGTCCAGAATGACTTGTGTTTGACGAGCCCGTTATGATTTTTGCAATTTTTAAAATGCTATCATGTAGAGAATCAAAAGTTATGGAGAAATATATCAAAGATTATGAAAACAAATAAAAATTGACAAAGATACAAGCCTATAAAGTTTCAAAAATTCCCGTCCAGAATGACTTGTGTTTGACGAGCCCGTTATGATTTTTGCAATTTTTAAAATGCTATCATGTAGAGAATCAAAAGGTATGGAGAAATATATCAAAGATTATGAAAACAAATAAAAATTGACAAAGATACAAGCCTATAAAGTTTCAAAAATTCCGTCCAGAATGACTTGTGTTTGACGAGCCCGTTATGATTTTTGCAATTTTTAAAATGCTATCATGTAGAGAATCAAAAGTTATGGAGAAATATATCAAAGATTATGAAAACAAATAAAAATTGACAAAGATACAAGCCTATAAAGTTTCAAAAATTCCCGTCCAGAATGACTTGTGTTTGACGAGCCCGTTATGATTTTTGCAATTTTTAAAATGCTATCATGTAGAGAATCAAAAGTTATGGAGAAATATATCAAAGATTATGAAAACAAATAAAAATTGACAAAGATACAATCCTATAAAGTTTCAAAAATTCCCGTCCAGAATGACTTGTGTTTGACGAGCCCGTTATGATTTTTGCAATTTTTAAAATGCTATCATGTAGAGAATCAAAAGTTATGGAGAAATATATCAAAGATTATGAAAACAAATAAAAATTGACAAAGATACAAGCCTATAAAGTTTCAAAAATTCCCGTCCAGAATGACTTGTGTTTGACGAGCCCGTTATGATTTTTGCAATTTTTAAAATGCTATCATGTAGAGAATCAAAAGTTATCGAGAAATATATCAAAGATTATGAAAACAAATAAAAATTGACAAAGATACAAAGCTATAAAGTTTCAAAAATTCCCGTCCAGAATGACTTGTGTTTGACGAGCCCGTTATGATTTTTGCAATTTTTAAAATGCTATCATGTAGAGAATCAAAAGTTATGGAGAAATATATCAAAGATTATGAAAACAAATAAAAATTGACAAAGATACAAGCCTATAAAGTTTCAAAAATTCCCGTCCAGAATGACTTGTGTTTGACGAGCCCGTTATGATTTTTGCAATTTTTAAAATGCTATCATGTAGAGAATCAAAAGTTATGGAGAAATATATCAAAGATTATGAAAACAAATAAAAATTGACAAAGATACAAGCCTATAAAGTTTCAAAAATTCCCGTCCAGAATGACTTGTGTTTGACGAGCCCGTTATGATTTTTGCAATTTTTAAAATGCTATCATGTAGAGAATCAAAAGTTATGGAGAAATATATCAAAGATTATGAAAACAAATAAAAATTGACAAAGATACAAGCCTATAAAGTTTCAAAAATTCCCGTCCAGAATGACTTGTGTTTGACGAGCCCGTTATGATTTTTGCAATTTTTAAAATGCTATCATGTAGAGAATCAAAGTTATGGAGAAATATATCAAAGATTATGAAAACAAATAAAAATTGACAAAGATACAAGCCTATAAAGTTTCAAAAATTCCCGTCCAGAATGACTTGTGTTTGACGAGCCCGTTATGATTTTTGCAATTTTTAAAATGCTATCATGTAGAGAATCAAAAGTTATGGAGAAATATATCAAAGATTATGAAAACAAATAAAAATTGACAAAGATACAAGCCTATAAAGTTTCAAAAATTCCCGTCCAGAATGACTTGTGTTTGACGAGCCCGTTATGATTTTTGCAATTTTAAAATGCTATCATGTAGAGAATCAAAAGTTATGGAGAAATATATCAAAGATTATGAAAACAAATAAAAATTGACAAAGATACAAGCCTATAAAGTTTCAAAAATTCCCGTCCAGAATGACTTGTGTTTGACGAGCCCGTTATGATTTTTGCAATTTTTAAAATGCTATCATGTAGAGAATCAAAAGTTATGGAGAAATATATCAAAGATTATGAAAACAAATAAAAATTGACAAAGATACAAGCCTATAAAGTTTCAAAAATTCCCGTCCAGAATGACTTGTGTTTGACGAGCCCGTTATGATTTTTGCAATTTTAAAATGCTATCATGTAGAGAATCAAAAGTTATGGAGAAATATATCAAAGATTATGAAAACAAATAAAAATTGACAAAGATACAAGCCTATAAAGTTTCAAAAATTCCCGTCCAGAATGACTTGTGTTTGACGAGCCCGTTATGATTTTTGCAATTTTTAAAATGCTATCATGTAGAGAATCAAAAGTTATGGAGAAATATATCAAAGATTATGAAAACAAATAAAAATTGACAAAGATACAAGCCTATAAAGTTTCAAAAATTCCCGTCCAGAATGACTTGTGTTTGACGAGCCCGTTATGATTTTTGCAATTTTTAAAATGCTATCATGTAGAGAATCAAAAGTTATGGAGAAATATATCAAAGATTATGAAAACAAATAAAAATTGACAAAGATACAAGCCTATAAAGTTTCAAAAATTCCCGTCCAGAATGACTTGTGTTTGACGAGCCCGTTATGATTTTTGCAATTTTAAAATGCTATCATGTAGAGAATCAAAAGTTATGGAGAAATATATCAAAGATTATGAAAACAAATAAAAATTGACAAAGATACAAGCCTATAAAGTTTCAAAAATTCCCGTCCAGAATGACTTGTGTTTGACGAGCCCGTTATGATTTTTGCAATTTTTAAAATGCTATCATGTAGAGAATCAAAAGTTATGGAGAAATATATCAAAGATTATGAAAACAAATAAAAATTGACAAAGATACAAGCCTATAAAGTTTCAAAAATTCCCGTCCAGAATGACTTGTGTTTGACGAGCCCGTTATGATTTTTGCAATTTTAAAATGCTATCATGTAGAGAATCAAAAGTTATGGAGAAATATATCAAAGATTATGAAAACAAATAAAAATTGACAAAGATACAAGCCTATAAAGTTTCAAAAATTCCCGTCCAGAATGACTTGTGTTTGACGAGCCCGTTATGATTTTTGCAATTTTTAAAATGCTATCATGTAGAGAATCAAAAGTTATGGAGAAATATATCAAAGATTATGAAAACAAATAAAAATTGACAAAGATACAAACCTATAAAGTTTCAAAAATTCCCGTCCAGAATGACTTGTTTTGACGAGCCCGTTATGATTTTTGCAATTTTTAAATGCTATCATGTAGAGAATCAAAAGTTATGGAGAAATATATCAAAGATTATGAAAACAAATAAAAATTGACAAAGATACAAGCCTATAAAGTTTCAAAAATTCCCGTCCAGAATGACTTGTGTTTGACGAGCCCGTTATGATTTTTGCAATTTTTAAAATGCTATCATGTAGAGAATCAAAAGTTATGGAGAAATATATCAAAGATTATGAAAACAAATAAAAATTGACAAAGATACAAGCTATAAAGTTTCAAAAATTCCCGTCCAGAATGACTTGTGTTTGACGAGCCCGTTATGATTTTGCAATTTTTAAAATGCTATCATGTAGAGAATCAAAAGTATCGAGAAATATATCAAAGATTATGAAAACAAATAAAAATGACAAAGATACAAGCCTATAAAGTTTAAAAAATTCCCGTCCAGAATGACTTGTGTTTGACGAGCCCGTTATGATTTTTGCAATTTTTAAAATGCTATCATGTAGAGAATCAAAAGGTATCGAGAAATATATCAAAGATTATGAAAACAAATAAAAATTGACAAAGATACAAGCCTATAAAGTTTCAAAAATTCCCGTCCAGAATGACTTGTGTTTGACGAGCCCGTTATGATTTTTGCAATTTTTAAAATGCTATCATGTAGAGAATCAAAAGTTATGGAGAAATATATCAAAGATTATGAAAACAAATAAAAATTGACAAAGATACAAGCCTATAAAGTTTCAAAAATTCCCGTCCAGAATGACTTGTGTTTGACGAGCCCGTTATGATTTTTGCAATTTTTAAAATGCTATCATGTAGAGAATCAAAAGTTATGGAGAAATATATCAAAGATTATGAAAACAAATAAAAATTGACAAAGATACAAGCCTATAAAGTTTCAAAAATTCCCGTCCAGAATGACTTGTGTTTGACGAGCCCGTTATGATTTTTGCAATTTTTAAAATGCTATCATGTAGAGAATCAAAAGTTATGGAGAAATATATCAAAGATTATGAAAACAAATAAAAATTGACAAAGATACAAGCCTATAAAGTTTCAAAAATTCCCGTCCAGAATGACTTGTGTTTGACGAGCCCGTTATGATTTTTGCAATTTTAAAATGCTATCATGTAGAGAATCAAAAGTTATGGAGAAATATATCAAAGATTATGAAAACAAATAAAAATTGACAAAGATACAAGCCTATAAAGTTTCAAAATTCCCGTCCAGAATGACTTGTGTTTGACGAGCCCGTTATGATTTTTGCAATTTTAAAATGCTATCATGTAGAAGAATCAAAAGTTATGGAGAAAATATATCAAAGATTATGAAAACAAATAAAAATTGACAAAGATACAAGCCTATAAAGTTTCAAAAATTCCCGTCCAGAATGACTTGTGTTTGACGAGCCCGTTATGATTTTTGCAATTTTTAAAATGCTATCATGTAGAGAATCAAAAGTTATGGAGAAATATATCAAAGATTATGAAAACAAATAAAAATTGACAAAGATACAAGCCTATAAAGTTTCAAAAATTCCCGTCCAGAATGACTTGTGTTTGACGAGCCCGTTATGATTTTTGCAATTTTAAAATGCTATCATGTAGAGAATCAAAAGTTATGGAGAAATATATCAAAGATTATGAAAACAAATAAAAATTGACAAAGATACAAGCCTATAAAGTTTCAAAAATTCCCGTCCAGAATGACTTGTGTTTGACGAGCCCGTTATGATTTTTGCAATTTTAAAATGCTATCATGTAGAGAATCAAAAGTATGGAGAAATATATCAAAGATTAATGAAAACAATAAAAATTGACAAAAGATACAAGCCTATAAAGTTTCAAAAATTCCCGTCCAGAATGACTTGTGTTTGACGAGCCCGTTATGATTTTTGCAATTTTTAAAATGCTATCATGTAGAGAATCAAAAGTTATGGAGAAATATATCAAAGATTATGAAAACAAATAAAAATTGACAAAGATACAAGCCTATAAAGTTTCAAAAATTCCCGTCCAGAATGACTTGTGTTTGACGAGCCCGTTATGATTTTTGCAATTTTAAAATGCTATCATGTAGAGAATCAAAAGTTATGGAGAAATATATCAAAGATTATGAAAACAAATAAAAATTGACAAAGATACAAAGCCTATAAAGTTTCAAAAATTCCCGTCCAGAATGACTTGTGTTTGACGAGCCCGTTATGATTTTTGCAATTTTTAAAATGCTATCATGTAGAGAATCAAAAGTTATCGAGAAATATATCAAAGATTATGAAAACAAATAAAAATTGACAAAGATACAACCTATAAAGTTTCAAAAATTCCCGTCCAGAATGACTTGTGTTTGACGAGCCCGTTATGATTTTTGCAATTTTTAAAATGCTATCATGTAGAGAATCAAAAGTTATGGAGAAATATATCAAAGATTATGAAAACAAATAAAAATTGACAAAGATACAAGCCTATAAAGTTTCAAAAATTCCCGTCCAGAATGACTTGTGTTTGACGAGCCCGTTATGATTTTTGCAATTTTTAAAATGCTATCATGTAGAGAATCAAAAGTTATGGAGAAATATATCAAAGATTATGAAAACAAATAAAAATTGACAAAGATACAATATTATAAAGTTTCAAAAATTCCCGTCCAGAATGACTTGTGTTTGACGAGCCCGTTATGATTTTTGCAATTTTTAAAATGCTATCATGTAGAGAATCAAAAGTTATGGAGAAATATATCAAAGATTATGAAAACAAATAAAAATTGACAAAGATACAAGCCTATAAAGTTTCAAAAATTCCCGTCCAGAATGACTTGTGTTTGACGAGCCCGTTATGATTTTTGCAATTTTTAAAATGCTATCATGTAGAGAATCAAAAGTTATGGAGAAATATATCAAAGATTATGAAAACAAATAAAAATTGACAAAGATACAAGCCTATAAAGTTTCAAAAATTCCCGTCCAGAATGACTTGTGTTTGACGAGCCCGTATGATTTTGCAATTTTAAAATGCTATCATGTAGAGAATCAAAAGTATGGAGAAAATATCAAAGATATGAAAACAAATAAAAATTGACAAAGATACAAGCCTATAAAGTTTCAAAAATTCCCGTCCAGAATGACTTGTGTTTGACGAGCCCGTTATGATTTTTGCAATTTTTAAAATGCTATCATGTAGAGAATCAAAAGTTATGAGAAATATATCAAAGATTATGAAAACAAATAAAAATTGACAAAGATACAAGCCTATAAAGTTCAAAAATTCCCGTCCAGAATGACTTGTGTTTGACGAGCCCGTTATGATTTTTGCAATTTTTAAAATGCTATCATGTAGAGAATCAAAAGTTATGGAGAAATATATCAAAGATTATGAAAACAAATAAAAATTGACAAAGATACAATATTATAAAGTTTCAAAAATTCCCGTCCAGAATGACTTGTGTTTGACGAGCCCGTTATGATTTTTGCAATTTTTAAAATGCTATCATGTAGAGAATCAAAAGTTATGGAGAAATATATCAAAGATTATGAAAACAAATAAAAATTGACAAAGATACAAGCCTATAAAGTTTCAAAAATTCCCGTCCAGAATGACTTGTGTTTGACGAGCCCGTTATGATTTTTTGCAATTTTTAAAATGCTATCATGTAGAGAATCAAAAGTTATGGAGAAATATATCAAAGATTATGAAAACAAATAAAAATTGACAAAGATACAAGCCTATAAAGTTCAAAAATTCCCGTCCAGAATGACTTGTGTTTGACGAGCCCGTTATGATTTTTGCAATTTTTAAAATGCTATCATGTAGAGAATCAAAAGTTATGGAGAAATATATCAAAGATTATGAAAACAAATAAAAATTGACAAAGATACAATATTATAAAGTTTCAAAAATTCCCGTCCAGAATGACTTGTGTTTGACGAGCCCGTTATGATTTTTGCAATTTTTAAAATGCTATCATGTAGAGAATCAAAAGTTATGGAGAAATATATCAAAGATTATGAAAACAAATAAAAATTGACAAAGATACAAGCCTATAAAGTTTCAAAAATTCCCGTCCAGAATGACTTGTGTTTGACGAGCCCGTTATGATTTTTGCAATTTTTAAAATGCTATCATGTAGAGAATCAAAAGTTATGGAGAAATATATCAAAGATTATGAAAACAAATAAAAATTGACAAAGATACAAGCCTATAAAGTTTCAAAAATTCCCGTCCAGAATGACTTGTGTTTGACGAGCCCGTTATGATTTTTGCAATTTTAAAAATGCTATCATGTAGAGAATCAAAAGTTATGGAGAAATATATCAAAGATTATGAAAACAAATAAAAATTGACAAAGATACAAGCCTATAAAGTTTCAAAAATTCCCGTCCAGAATGACTTGTGTTTGACGAGCCCGTTATGATTTTTGCAATTTTTAAAATGCTATCATGTAGAGAATCAAAAGTTATGGAGAAATATATCAAAGATTATGAAAACAAATAAAAATTGACAAAGATACAATATTATAAAGTTTCAAAAATTCCCGTCCAGAATGACTTGTGTTTGACGAGCCCGTTATGATTTTTGCAATTTTTAAAATGCTATCATGTAGAGAATCAAAAGTTATGGAGAAATATATCAAAGATTATGAAAACAAATAAAAATTGACAAAGATACAATATATAAAGTTTCAAAAAATTCCCGTCCAGAATGACTTGTGTTTGACGAGCCGTTATGATTTTTGCAATTTTTAAAATGCTATCATGTAGAGAATCAAAAGTTATGGAGAAATATATCAAAGATTATGAAAACAAATAAAAATTGACAAAGATACAAGCCTATAAAGTTTCAAAAATTCCCGTCCAGAATGACTTGTGTTTGACGAGCCCGTTATGATTTTTGCAATTTTTAAAATGCTATCATGTAGAGAATCAAAAGTTATGGAGAAATATATCAAAGATTATGAAAACAAATAAAAATTGACAAAGATACAATATTATAAAGTTTCAAAAATTCCCGTCCAGAATGACTTGTGTTTGACGAGCCCGTTATGATTTTTGCAATTTTAAAAATGCTATCATGTAGAGAATCAAAAGTTATGGAGAAATATATCAAAGATTATGAAAACAAATAAAAATTGACAAAGATACAATATAAAAGTTTCAAAAATTCCCGTCCAGAATGACTTGTGTTTGACGAGCCCGTTATGATTTTTGCAATTTTTAAAATGCTATCATGTAGAGAATCAAAAGTTATGGAGAAATATATCAAAGATTATGAAAACAAATAAAAATTGACAAAGATACAAGCCTATAAAGTTTCAAAAATTCCCGTCAGAATGACTTGTGTTTGACGAGCCCGTTATGATTTTTGCAATTTTAAATGCTATCATGTAGAGAATCAAAAGTTATCGAGAAATATATCAAAGATTATGAAAACAAATAAAAATTGACAAAGATACAAGCCTATAAAGTTTCAAAAATTCCCGTCCAGAATGACTTGTGTTTGACGAGCCCGTTATGATTTTTGCAATTTTTAAAATGCTATCATGTAGAGAATCAAAAGTTATGGAGAAATATATCAAAGATTATGAAAACAAATAAAAATTGACAAAGATACAAGCCTATAAAGTTTCAAAAATTCCCGTCCAGAATGACTTGTGTTTGACGAGCCCGTTATGATTTTTGCAATTTTTAAAATGCTATCATGTAGAGAATCAAAAGTTATGGAGAAATATATCAAAGATTATGAAAACAAATAAAAATTGACAAAGATACAAGCCTATAAAGTTTCAAAAATTCCCGTCCAGAATGACTTGTGTTTGACGAGCCCGTTATGATTTTTGCAATTTTTAAAATGCTATCATGTAGAGAATCAAAAGTATGGAGAAATATATCAAAGATTATGAAAACAAATAAAATTGACAAAGATACAAGCCTATAAAGTTTCAAAAATTCCCGTCCAGAATGACTTGTGTTTGACGAGCCCGTTATGATTTTTGCAATTTTTAAAATGCTATCATGTAGAGAATCAAAAGTTATGGAGAAATAAATCAAAGATTATGAAAACAAATAAAAATTGACAAAGATACAAGCCTATAAAGTTTAAAATTCCCGTCGCAGATGACCTTGTGTTTGCGAAGCCCCGTTAATATTTTTTGCAATTTTTTAAAATGCTATCATGTAGAGAATGCAAAAGGTATGGAGAAAATATATTCAAGATTATGAAACAAATAAAAATTGACAAAGATACAAGCCTATAAAGTTTCAAAAAATTCGCCGTCCCAGAATGAACTTGTGTTTGACGATGCCCGTTATGATTTTTTGCAAATTTTTAAATGCTATCATGTAGAGAATCAAAAGGTATTGGAGAAATATATCAAAGAATTATGAAAACAAATAAAAATTGAACAAAGATACAAGCCTATAAAAGTTTCAAAAATTCCCGTTCAGAATGACTTGTGTTTGACGAGCACCGTATGATTTTTGGCAATTTTTAAAATGCTTATCATGTAGAGAATCAAAAGTTATGGAGAAATATATCAAGAATTATGAAAAGACAAATAAAAATTGACAAAGATACAATATTATAAAGTTTCAAAAAATTCCCGTACAGAATGACTTTGTGTTTGAACGAGCCCGTTATGAATTTTTTGCAATTTTTTAAAAATGCTATTCATTTGTAGAGGAATCAAAGTTACTGGAGAAATATATCAAAGATTATGCAACCAATAAAAATTGACCAAAGATACAAATTATAAAAGTTTTCAAATTCCCGTGCCAGAATGACTTTGTTGTTTGACGAGCCCCGTTATGGATTTTGCAATTTTTAAAATGCTATATGTAGAGAATCAAAAGTAATGGAAGAAATATATCAAAGATTAATGAACAAATAAAAATTGACAAAGGATACCAAAGCCTAATAAAGTTTCAAAAATTCCCGTCCCAGAATGACTTGTGTTTGAAGAGCCCGTTATGATTTTTGCAATTTTTAAAATGCTATCATGTAGAGAATCAAAAGTTATGGAGAATATATCAAAGATTATGAAAACAAATAAAAATTGACAAAGATACACATATTATAAAGTTTCAAAATTGCCGCGTCCAGTAATGACTTGTGTTTGACTGAGCCCGTTATGATTTTTGCAATTTTTAAAAATGCTATCATGTTAGAGAATAAAAGTTATGGAGAAATAGTATCAAAAGATTTATGAAAACAAATAAATTAGACAAGATACAAGCCTATAAAGTTTCAAAAAATTCCCGTCCAGAATGACTTGTGTTTGACGAGCCCGTTTTATGATTTTTGCAATTTTTAAAATGCTATCATGTTAAGGAATCAAAAAGGTATGGAGAAATATATCAAAGATTTTATGAAAACAAAATAAAAATTGACAAAGATACAAGCCTATAAAAGTTTCAAAAAAATTCCCCGTCCAGAAATGACTTGTGTTTGACGAGCCCGTAATGGATTTTGCAATTTTTAAAATGCTATCATTGTTAGAGAATCAAAAGTTATGAGAAATATATAAAAGATTATGAAAAAAATAAAAATTGACATACAATATTATAAAGTTTCAAAAATTCCCGTCCAGAATGACTTGTGTTTGACGAGCCCGTTATGATTTTTTGCAATTTTTAAAATGCTAAATCATGTAGAGAATCAAAAGTTATGAGAAATATATCAAAGATTAATGAAAACAAATAAAAATTGACAAAGATACAAGCCTATAAAGTTTTCAAAAATCCCCAGTCCAGAAATGACTTGTGTTTGACGAGCCGTATGATTTTGCAATTTTTAAAATGCTATCATGTAGAGAATCAAAAAGGTATGGAGAATATAATCAAAGAATTATGAAAACAAATAAAAATTGACAAAGATACCAAGCCTATAAAGTTTCAAAAATTCCCGTCCAGAATGAACTTTGTGTTTGACGAGCCCGTTATGATTTTTGCAATTTTTAAAATGCTATCATGTAGAGAAATCAAAGTTATGGAGAAATATATCAAAGATTTATGAAACAAATAAAAAATTGACAAAGATCAAGCCTATAAAGTTCAAAAATTCCCAGTCCAAATGACTTGGTTTGACGAGCCCGTTATGATTTTTTGCAATTTTTAAAATGCTATCATGTAAGAATCAAAAAGGTATGGAGAAATATATCAAGATTAAATGAAAACAAATAAAAATTGACAAGGCTCAAGCCTATAAAGTTTCAAAAATTCCCGTCGCAGAATGACTTGTGTTTGACGAGCCCGTTATGATTTGTTTGCAATTTTTAAAAAATGCTATCATGTAGAGAATCAAAAGTTATGGAGACAATATATCCAAGTATATAAAACATTTAAATAATTATTAGTACTTATAATTGTTATACATTAATTTATAATTTATTAAGTTTCAAAAAAATTCCCGTCCAGAATGACTTTGTGTTTTGACGAGGCCCGTTAATGATTTTGCAATTTTAAAATGCTATCATGTAGAGAATCAAAAGTATGGAGAAATATCAAAGTTATGAAACAAATAAAAATTTGACAAAGATACAAGCCTATAAAGTTTCAAAAATTCCGTCCAGAATGCTTGTGTTTGACAGCCGTTATGATTTTTGCATTTTAAAAATGCTATCATGTAGAGATCAAAAGGTATGGAGAAATATATCAAAGATTATGAAAACAAAATAAAAATTGACAAAGATACAAAGCCTATAAGTTCAAAAAATTTCCCGATCCAGAATGACTTGTTGTTTGACGAGCCCGTATGATTTTGCAATTTTTAAAATGCTATCATGTAGAGAATCAAAAGTTATGGAGAAATATATCAAAGGATTATGAAAACAAATAAAAAATTGACAAAGATCAATATTATAAGCTTTCAAAAAATTCCCCGTCCAGATGACTTGTGTTTGACGACCCGTTATGATTTTTGCAATTTTTAAAAATCTTATCATGGTTAGAGAATGCAAAAGTTATGGAGAAATATATCAAAGATTATGAAACATAAAAATTGACAAAAAGATACAATATTATATAAGTTTTCAAAAATTCCCGTCAGAATGACTTGTGTTTTGACGAGCCCGTTATGATTTTTGCAATTTTTTAAAAGCTATGCATGTAGAGAATCAAAAGTTATGGAGAAATATATCAAAGATTATGAAAACAAATAAAATTGACAAAGAGATACAAGCCTATAAAGTTTCAAAAATTCCGTCCAGAATGACTTGTGTTTTGACCGAGCCCGTTATGATTTTTTGCATATTTTTAAAATGCTAATCATAGTAGAGAATTCAAAGTTTAATGGAGAAATAATCAATAGATTATGAAAACAAATAAAATTGAACAAAGATACAATATTATAAAAGTTTTCAAATTCCGTCCAGAATGACTTGTGTTTGAGAGCCCGTTTATGATTTTTGCAATTTTTAAAATGCTATCATGTAGAGAATCAAAAGTTAATGGAGAAATATATCAAAGATTATGAAAACAAATAAAAATTGACAAAGATACAAGCCTATAAAGTTT
This sequence comes from Schmidtea mediterranea, assembly GCA_022537955.1. Lineage (NCBI taxonomy): Eukaryota > Metazoa > Platyhelminthes > Tricladida > Dugesiidae > Schmidtea > Schmidtea mediterranea. The sequence continues at coordinate 104,302,499 of CM039680.1, forward strand.
CAAAAAAATTCCCGTCCAGAAATGACTTGTTGTTTGGACGAGCCCGTTATGGATTTTGCAATTTTTAAAATCTATCATGTAGAGAAATCAAAAAGGTATGGAGAAATAATATTCAAGATTATGAAAAACAAATAAAAATTGACAAAGATTATACAAGCCTATAAAGTTTCAAAAATTCCCGTCCAGGAAATGACTTGTGTTTGGACGAGCCGTTATGATTTTTGCAATTTTTAAAATGCTTATCAATGTAGAGAATCAAAAAGTTTATGGAAAATATATCAAAGATTATGAAAACAAATAAAAATTGACAAGATACAATATTAAAAGTTTCAAAAATTCCGTCCAGATGACTTGTGTTTGACGAGGGCGTTTTGATTTTTTGCAATTTTAAAAATGCTATCATGGTAGAGAATCAAAAAGTTATGGAGAACATATATCAAAGATTATGAAAACAAATAAAAATTGACAAAGATATCAGCCTATAAAGTTTCCAAAAATTCCCGTCCAGAATGAACTTGTGTTTGACGGAGCCCGTTATGATTTTTGCAATTTTTAAATGCTATCATGTTTTAAGAGAAATCAAAAGGTATGGTTTAGAAATATATCAAAGATTATGAAAACAAATAAAATTGACGAAAGATAAAGCCTATAAAGTTTCAAAAAATTCTCCGTCCAGAATGACTTGTGGTTTGAACGAGCCCGTTATTGATTTTTGGCAATTTTTAAAATGCTAATCATGTAGAGAATCAAAAGGTTGGAAGAAATATAATCAAAGATTATGAAAACAAACATAAAAATTGAACAAAGATACAAAGCCTATAAGTTTCAAAATTCCCGTCAGAAATGACTTGGTGTTTGACGAGGCCCTTATGATTTTTTGCCAATTTTTTAAAATGCTACATGTAGAGAATCAAAAGTTATGGAGAAATATATCAAGATTATGAAAACAAATAAAAATTGACAAAGATACATATTATAAAGTTTCAAAAATTCCCGTTCCAGAATGACTTTGTGTTTGACGAGCGCCCGTTTATGATTTTTGGCAATTTTTAAAATGCCTAATCATGTAGAGAATGCAAAAGTTATGGAGAAATATATCAAAGATTAATGAAAACAAATAAAAATTGACAAAAGGATACAATATTATAAAGTTTCAAAAATTCCCGTCCAGAATGACTTGTGTGTTGACGAGCCCGTTATGATTTTTGCAATTTTTTAAATGCTATCATGTAGAATCAAAAAGTTATGGAGAAATATATCAAAGATTATGAAAACAAATAAAATATTGACAAAGATACAAGCCTATAAAAGTTTTCAAATTCCCGTCAGAATACTTGTGTTTTGACGAGCCCGTTATGATTTTTGCAATTTTAAAATGCTATCATGTTTTAGAAGATCAAAGTTATGGAGAAATATATCAAAGATTTATGGAAACAAATAAAAATTGACGAAAGATACAATAATTAAATAAGTTTCAAAAATTCCCGTCGCGAATGACTTGTGGTTTGTACGAGCCCGTTATGATTTTTGCAAATTTTTAAAATGCTATCAATGTAGAGAATCAAAAAGTTATGGAGAAATATATCAAAGATTAATGAAACAAATAAAAATTGACCAAAGAATACAAGCCTATAAAGTTTTCAAAATTCCCGTCCAGAATGACTTGTGGGTTTTGACGAGCCCGTTTATGGATTTTTGCAATTTTTAAAATGCTTATGCATGTAGAGAATCAAAAGGTATGGAAGAAATATATCAAAAGATTATGAAAACAAATAAAAATTGGAGCAAAAGGATACAAGCCTATAAAGTTTCAAAATTCCCGTCAGAAATGACTTGTGTTTTGACGAGCCCGTTATATTTTTGGGCAATTTTTTTAAATGCTATCATGTAGAGAATCAAAAGTTATGGAGAATTATAATCAAAGAATTTAATGAAAAGCAAATAAAATTGACAAAGATACAATATTATAAAGTTTTCAAAAATTCCGTCCAGAATGACTTGTGTTTACGAGCCCGCGTTATGATTTTTTGCACCTTTTTAAAAATGCTATCATGTAGAGAATCAAAAGTTATGGAGAAATATAATCAAAGATTATGAAAACAATTAAAAATTGAAAGATAAAAGTCCTATAAAGTTTCAAAAAATTCCGCGTCCAGAAATGAGCTTGTGTTTGACGAGCCGTTATGATTTTTGCAATTTTTTAAAATGCTATCATGTTAGAGAATCAAAAAGGTAATGGAGAAATATAAATCAAAAAGATTAATGAAAACAAAATAAAATTGACAAAGATACAAGCTATAAAGGTTTAAAATTCCGTCCAGAATGACTTGTGTTTGACGAAGCCCGTTATGATTTTGAATTCTTTTAAAATGCTATCATGTAGAGAAATCAAAAGGTATGGAGAAATATATCAAAGATTATGAAACAAATAAAAAATTGACAAGATACAAGCCTATAAAAGTTCAAAAATTCCCGTTCCAGAATGACTTGTGTTTGAGCGAGCCCGTTATGGATTTTTGCAATTTTTAAAATGGCTATCCATGTAGAGAATCAAAAGTTATGGGAAATATATCAAAGATTAATGAAAACAAATAAAAATTGACAAAGATACATATTATAAAGTTTTCAAAATTCCCGTCCAGAATGTATTGTGTTTGACGAGCCCCGTTATGATTTTTTTTGCAAATTTTTAAGAATGCTATCATGTAGAGAATCAAAAGTTATGGTTGAGAAAATTCAAAGATTATGAAAAACAAATAAAAATTGACAAAAGATACAATAATTTAAATTTCAAAAAATTCCGTCCAGAATGATTGTGGTTTGACGAGCCCGTTATGATTTTTGCAATTTTTGAAAATGCTCTCATGTAGAGAATCAAAAGTTATGGAGAAAATATATCAAAGGATTATGAAAACAAATAAAAATTTGACAAAGATACAAGCCTATTAAAGTTTCAAAATTCCCGTCCAGATGACTTGTGTTTGACGAGCCAGTTATGATTTTTGCAATTTTTAAAATGGCTATCAATGTAAGAGGAACATCAAAAAGTTATGGAGAAATATATCAAAGATTATGAAAACAAATAAAAATTGAACAAAGATACAATATTATAAAGTTTTCAAAAATTCCGTCCAGAATGCTTGTGTTTGACGAGCCCGTTATGATTTTTGCAATTTTTAAAATGCTGATCATGTAGAGAATCAAAAGTTATGGAGAAATATATCATAGATTAATGAAAACAAATAAAAATTGACAAGATACAAGCCTATAAAGTTTCAAAAATCCCGTCGCCAGAATGACTTGGTGTTTGACGAGCCGTTATGAATTTTGCATTTTTTAAAAATGCTATTATGGTAGAGAAATCAAAGGTAAATGGAGAATATATCAAAGGATTATGAAAAACAAATAAAATTGACAAAAGATACCAAGCCCTATAAAGTTTCCAAAATTTCCGTCCAGAAATGACTTGTGTTTGACGAGCCCGTTATGATTTTTTGCAAACTTTTTAAAATGCTATCAATGTAGAGAATCAATAAGTTATGGAAGAAATATATCAAAGATTATGAACCAAATAAATTGACAAAGATACAATCATTATAAAAAGTTTCAAAAATTCCCGTCCAGATGACTTGTGTTTGACGAGCCCGTATGATTTTTGCAATTTTTAAAATGCTAATCAAATGTAGATGACAAAAAGTTATGGAGAAATATATCAAAGATTAATGAAAACAAATAAAAATTGTGGACAAGATACAAGCCTAAATAAAGTTTCAAAAATTTCCCGTCGCAGAATGACTTGTTTGTTTGACGAGCCCGTTTGATTTTTGCAATTTTTAAAATTGGCTATCATGTAGAGAATCAAAGTTTTGGAGAAAATATATCAAAGATTATGAAACAAATAAATTGACCAAAGATACAATATTATAAAGTTTCAAAATTCCGCGTCCAGAATGACTTTGTGTTTTTGACGAGCCCGTTATGATTTTTTGCAATTTTAAAAAATGCATCTGTAGAGAATCAAAAAGTATGGAGAAATATACAAAGATTATGAAACAAATAAAAATTGACAAAAGATACAATATTATAAAGTTTTCAAAAATTTCCCGTCCAGATGACTTGTGTTTGGACGAGCCCCGTTAATGAATTTTTTGCAAATTTTTAAAATGCTATCATGTAGAGAATCAAAAGTTATGGAGAAATATATCAAAGATTAATGAAAACAAACTAAAAATTGACAAAGATACAAGCCTATAAAGTTTTCACAAATTACCGTCAAGAATGACTTGTGTTTGAACGAGCCCGTTATGATTTTTGCAATTTTTAAAATGCTATCATGTAGAGAATCAAAAGTATGGAGAAAATATATCAAAAGATTAATGAAAACAAATAAATTGACAAAGATACAATATTATAAAGTTTCAAAAATTCCCGTCCCAGAATGACTGTGTTTTTGAACGGCCGTTATGAATTTTTGCAATTTTTTAAATGCTATCATGTAGGAGAATCAAAAGTAATGGAGAAATATATAAAAGATTATGAAAACAAATAAAAATTGACAAAGACTACCGCCTATAAAGTTTCCAAAATTCCCCGTCAGAATGACTTGTGTTTTGACGAGCCGTTATGATTTTGCAATTTTTAAATTGCTATCATGTAGAGAATGCAAAGTTATGGAGAAATATATCAAAGATTATGAAAACAAATAAAAATTGACAAAGATCACAAGCGCCTATAAATTCAAAAAATTCCCGTCCAGAATGACTTGTGTTTGAACGAGCCGTTATGATTTTTGCAATTTTTTAAAAAATGCTATCATGTAGAGAATCAAAAGGTAATGGAAGAAATATATTCAAAGATTATGAAACAAAATAAAAATTGACAAAGATACAGCCTATAAAGTTTCAAAATTCCCGTCCAGAAATGACTTGTGGTTTGACGAGCCCGTTATGAATTTTTTGGCAATTTTTTAAATGCTATCATGTAGAGATCAAAAGTTATGAGAAATATATCAAAGATTATGAAAACAAATAAAATTGACAAAAGGATAACAATATTATAAAGTTTTCCAAAAATTCCCGTCGCAGAATGACTTGTGTTTGAACGAGCCGCGTTATGATTTTGCAATTTTAAAAATGCTATCAATGTTAGAGAATCAAAAGTTATGGAGAAATAAAAATAAATCAAAGATTATGAAAAAAATAAAAATTGACAAAGATACAATATTTAATAAAGTTTCAAAAATTTCCCGTCAGAATGACTTGGTGTTTGACGAGCCCCGTTATGAATTTTTGCAATTTTTAAAATGCTATCATGTAGAGAACAAAAAGTTATGGAGAAAATATATCAAAGATTAATGAAAACAAATAAAAATTGACAAAGATACAAGCCTATAAGTTTCAAAAAATTCCCGTCCAGAATGACTTGTGTTTGACGAGCTCCGTTATGGATTTTTGCAATTTTTAAAATGCTATGCATGTAGAGAATCAAAAGTTATGGAGAAAATATCAATAGATATGAAAAACAGAAAAAATTGACCAAAGATACAATATTATAAGTTTCAAAATTCCCGTCCAGAATGACTTGTGTTTGACGCGAGCCCGTTATGATTTTTGCAATTTTTTAAAATGCTATCAATGTAAGAGAATCCAAAAGTTATGAGAATATATCAAAAGATTAATGAAAACAAATAAAAATTGACAAAGATACAATATTATAAAGTTTCAAAAATTCCGTCAGAAGACTTGTGTTTGACGAGCCCGTTAATGATTTTTGCATTTTTAAATGCTATCATGTAAGAGAATCAAAAGTTTTATGGAGAAATATATCAAGATTATGAAAAACAAATAAAAATTGCAAAGAATACAAGCCTTAAAGTTTCAAAAATTCCCGTCCAGAATGAACTTGTGTTTGGAACGAGCCCGTTATGATTTTTGGCAATTTTTAAAATGCTATCAATGTATGAAGAATCAAAAAGTTATGGAAGAAATATATCAAAGATTATGAAAACAATAAAAATTGAAGCAAAGATACAATATGTATAAAGTTTCAAATTCCCCGTTCCCAGAATGACTTGTGTTTGACGAGCCCGTTTATGAATTTTTGCAATTTTTAAATGCTATCATGTAGAGATTCAAAGTTATGGAGAAATATATAAAAGATTATGAAAAAACAAATAAAAATTGACAAAGATACAAGCCTATAAAGTTTCCAAAATTCCGTCCAGAATGCTTGTGTTTGACGAGCCGTTATGATTTTTGCAAATTTTTAAAATTGCTATCATGTAGAGAATCAAAAAGGTATGGAGAAATATATCAAAAGATTATGAAACAAATAAAAATTGACAAAGATACAAGCCTATAAAAGTTTCAAATTCCCGCCAGAATGACCTTTGTGTTTGACGAGCCCGTTATGATTTTGCAATTTTAAAATGCTATCATGTAGAGAATCAAAAGTTATGGAGAATATATCAAAGATTATGAAAACAATAAAAATTGACAAAGATTACAATATTATAAAGTTTCAAAAAAATTCCGCGTCCAGAATATTTGTGTTTGACACGAGCCGTTATGATTTTTGCAATTTTTAAATGCTATCAATGTAGAGAATCAGTAAAGTTATGGAGAAATATATCAAGATTAATGAAAAACAAATAAAAATTGACAAGATACAAGCCTATACCAGGTTTCAAAATTCCGCGTCCAGAATGACTTGTGTTTGACGATGCCCGTTAATGATTTTTTGCAATTTTAAAAATGCTATCATGTAGAGAATCAAAAAGTTATGGAGAAATATATCAAAGATTATGAAAACAAATAAAAATTGACAAAAGATACAATATTATAAAGTTTCAAAAAATTCCGTCGCAGAATGACTTGTGTTTTGACGAGCCCGTTTATGCTTTTGCAATTTTTAAAGATGCCTATCATGTAGAGGAATCAAAAGGTATGGAGAAATATATAAGATTATGAAAACAAAATAAAATTGGACAAAGATATCATAGCCTATAAAGTTTCAAAAAATTCCCGTCCAGAATGAGCTTGTGTTTGACGAGCCCCCGTTATGATTTTTGCAATTTTTAAAATGCTATCATGTAGAGAATCAAAAGTTAATGGAGAAATAATCAAAAGATTATGAAAACAAATAAAAATTGACAAAGATACAATATTATAAAAGTTTTCAAAAATTCCCGTCAGAATGACTTGTGTTTTGAGAGCCGTTTATGATTTTTTGCAATTTTTAAAATGCTATCATGTAGGAGGAATCAAAAGTTTGCAGACTATATCACGGAAAAATAAAAAAAATTAAAATTGACAGAGATACAAGCCTTAAAAAAGAAAAAAAAATTCGGTCCAGATAAAGTTTCAAAAATTCCCGTCCAGAATGACTTGTGTTGAGAGCCGTTTAATGATTTTTGCAATTTTTTAAAATGCTAATCATGGTAGAGAATCAAAAGTTATGGAGAAATATATAAAGATATGAAACCAAATAAAAATTGAAACAAAGATACAATATTATAAAGTTTCAAAAATTCCGTCCAAGAATGACTTGTGTTTGAACGAGCCCGTTATGAATTTTTGCAATTTTTTAAAATGCTATCATGTGAGAATCAAAAGTTATGGAGAAATATATCAAAGATTATGGAAAACAAATAAAAATTGAACAAAGATTACAAGCCTATAAAGTTTCAAAAATTCCGCGTCCAGAATGACTTGTGTTTGACGAGCCCGTTATGATTTTTGGCAATTTTTAAAATGCTATCATGTAGAGAATCAACAGTTATGGGAGAAATATATCAAAGATTATGAAAACAATAAAAATTGACAAAGATACAATATTATAAAGTTTCAAAAATTCCCGGTCAGAATGACCTTGGTGTTTTGACGAGCCCGTTATGATTTTTGCAATTTTTAAATTGCTTATCATGTAGAGGAATCAAAAGTTATGGAAGAAATATATCAAAGATTATGAAAAACAAATAAAAATTGACAAAGATAAGCCCATTAAATTAAAAATTCCCGTCCGACATGACTTGTGTTTGACGGCCCGTTATGAATTTTTGCCAATTTTTAAAAAAATAGCTTATCATGTAGATTAATCAAAAGTTATGGAGAATATATCAAAGATTATGAAAACAAATAAAAATTGACAAAGATACAAGCCTATGAAAGTTTCAAAAATTCCCGTCGCAGAATGACTTGGTTTGACGAGCCAGTTATGATTTTTTGTCAATTTTTTAAAATGCTATCATGTAGAGATCAAAAGGTATGGAGAAATATTCAAAGATTATGGAAACAATAAAAATTGACAAAGAATACAAGCTATAAAGTTTCAAAAATTCCCCGTCCAGATGACTTGTGTTTTGAGAGCACCGTTATGATTTTTGCAATTTTTAAATAAATGCTATCATGTAGAGAATCAAAAGTTAGGAGAAATATATCACAAGATTTATGAAAACAAAATAAAAATTTGACAAAGATACTATATATATAAATTTCAAAAATTCCGTCCAGAATTGACTTGTGTTTGACGAGGCCGTTATGATTTTTGCAATTTTAAAATGCTATCACGATGTAGAGAATCAAAAGTTATGGAGAAATATATCAAAGATTAATGAAAACAAATAAAATTGAACAAAGATACAATATTATACAAGTTTCAAAAATTCCCGTCCAGAATGACTTGTGTTTTTGACGAGCCGTTATGATTTTTGCCAATTTTTTAAAATGCTTATATGTAGAGAATCAAAAGTTAGGAGAAATTATATGCAAAGATTATGAAAACAATAAAAATTTGACAAAGATACCAAGCCTATAAAGTTTCAAAAATTCCCGTCCAGAATGACTTGTGTTTGACGAGCCCGTTATGATTTTTTGAATTTTTAAAAATGCTATCATGTAGAGAATAAAAAGTTATGGAGAAATAATTCAAAGATTATGAAAACAATAAACATTTGACAAAGATACAATATTATAAAGTTTCAAAAATTCCCGTCCAGAATGACTTGTGTTTTGAACAGAGCCGTTTAGTGAATTTTTGGCAATTTTTAAAAATGCTATCATGTAGAGAAATCAAAAAGTTATGGAGAAATATTTATCAAAGATTATGAAAACAATAAAAATTGAACAAAGATACAATATTATAAGTTTCAAAAATTCCGTCGAGAATGACTTGTGTTTGACAGAGCCCGTTTATGATTTTGGCAATTTTTAAATGGCTATCATGTAAGAGAATAAAGTTATGGAAGAAATATATCCAAAGATTATGAAAACAAATAAAAATTGACAAAGATACAGCCTATAAAGTTTTCAAAAATTCCGCGTCCAGAATGACTTGTGGTTTGACGAGCCCGTTATGATTTTTTGCAATTTTTAAAATGCTATCTGTAGGAGGAATCAAAAGGTATGGAGAAATTATCAAAGATTATTGAAAACAAATAAAAATTGACAAAGATACAAGCCTATAAAAGTTTCAAAAATTCCGTCCAGAATGACTTTGTGTTTGACGAGCCCGTTATGATTTTTGCAATTTTTTTAAAATGCTATCAAATGTAAGAGAATCAAAAGTTATGGAAAATATATGCAAAGATATGAAAACAAATAAAAATTGGACAAAGATACAATATTTTATAACGTTTCAAAAATTCCCGTCCAGAATGAACTTGTGTTTGAACGAGCCCGTTATGAATTTTTGCAATTTTTAAATGCTATCATGTAGAGAATCAAAAGGTACATGAGAAATATATCAAAGAATTATGAAAAACAAATAAAAATTTGACAAAGATACAAGCCTATAAAGTTTTCAAAAAATTCCCTGATGACTTGTGTTTTGACGAGCCCGTTATGATTTTTTGCAATTTTTAAAAATGCCTATCAAAAATGTAGAGAATCAAAAGTTATGGAGAAATCTATCAAAGATTTTATGAAAACAAATAAAAATTGACAAGATACAAGCCTATAAAGTTTTCAAAAATTCCCGTCCAGAATGACTTGTGTTGACGAGCCCGTTTATGATTTTTGCAATTTTTAACAAATGCTATCGATGTAGAGAATCAAAAAGTTATGGGAGAAATATATCAAAATTATGAAAACAAATAAAAATTGACAAAGATCAAACCTATAAAGTTTCAAAATTCCCGTCCATGAATGACTTGTGTTTGACGAGCCCGTTATGATTTTTGCAATTTTTAAAATTGCTATCATGTAGAGAATCAAAAAGGTAATGGAGAAATATATCAAAGATTTGAAAACAAATAAAAAAATTGACAAAGATACTAAGCCCTATAAAAGTTTCCAAAATTCCCGTCCAGAATGACTTGTGTTTGACGTAGCCCGTTATGATTTTGCAATTTTTAAACATGCTATCATGTAGAGATCAAAGTTATGGAGAAATATATCAAAGATTATGAAACAAATAAAAATTGACAAAGATACAATATTATAAAGTTCAAAAAATTCCCGTCCAGATGATTGTGTTTGACGAGCCTCCGTTATGATTTTTGCAATTTTTAAAATGCTATCAATGTGAGAATCAAAAGTTATGGGAGAAATATATCAAAAGATTATGAAAACAAATAAAAAATTGACAAAGATACAATATTATAAGTTTCCAAAAATTCCCGCCCAGAATGATGTGTTTTGACGATGCCCGTTATGATTTTTTGCAATTTTAAAATGCTATCATGTAGAAGAAATCAAAAGTTATGGAGAAATATATCAAAGATTATGAAACAAATAAAATTTGACAAAGATACAAGCCTAATCAAGTTTCAAAAAATTCCGTCCAGAATGACTTTGTGTTTGACGAGCCCGTTAATGATTTTTGCAATTTTTAAAATGCTATCATGTAAGAGAATCAAAGTTATGGAGAAATATATCAAAGATTATGAAAAACAAATGAAAAATTGACAAAGATACATATTATAAAGTTTCAAAAATTCCCGTCGAATGACTTGTGGTTTGACGAGCCCGTTATGATTTTTGCCAATTTTTAAAAAATGCTACATGTAGAGAATCAAAAGTTATGGAGAAATATATAAGATTATGAAAACAAATAAAAATTGACAAATGATACAAGCCTATAAGTTTCAAAAAATTCCCCGTCCAGAATGACTTGTGTTTGACGAGCCCGTATGATTTTTGCAATTTTTAAATGCTATCATGTAGAGAATCAAAGTTATGGGAGAATATATCAAAGATTATGAAAAACAAATAAAATTGAACAAGATACAAGCCTATAAAGTTTCAAAATTCCGTCCAGGAATGACTTGTGTTTTGAACGAGCCCGTTATGATTTTTGCAATTTTTAAATGCTATCATGTAGAGAATCAAAGGTAATGGAGAAATATATCAAAGATTAATGAAACAAATAAAAATTGAACAAGATACAAGCTATAAAGTTTCAAAATTCCCGTCCCAGAATGACTTGTGTTTGACGAGCGCCGTTTAATGATTTTTGCAATTTTTAATAAAATGGCTATCAATGTAGAGAATCAAAAGTTATGGAGAAATATATCAAAGATTATGAAAACAAATTAAAAATTGACAAAGTACATATTATAAAGTTTCAAAAATTCCGTCCAGAATGACTTGTGTTTACGAGCCCGTTATGTTTTGCAATTTTTAAAATGCTATCATGTAGAGAATCAAAAAAGTTTGAGAAATATATTCAAAGATTATGAAAACAATAAAAATTGACAAGATACAATATTAATAAAGTTTCAAAAATTCCGTCCAGAATGACTTGTGTTTGACGAGCGCCGTTATGATTTTTTGCAATTTTTAAAATGCTTCATGTAGAGAATCAAAAGTTAATGGAGAAATATAATCAAAGATTATGAAAACAAATAAAAATTGACAAAGATACAATATTATAAAGTTTCAAAAATTCCCGGTCCAGAATGACTTGTGTTTTTGACGAGCCGTTTTATGATTTTTGCAATTTTTAAAATGCTATCATGTAGAGAATCAAAAGTTATGGAGAAATATATCAAAGATTATGAAAAACAAATAAAAATTGACAAAGATTTACAAGCCTATAAAGTTTCAAAAATTCCCGTCCAGAATGAACTTTGTGTTTGACGAGCGTTTAATGATTTTTGCAATTTTTAAAATGCTATCGATGTAAGAGAAGTCAAAAGGGTAATGGAGAAATATATCAAGATTTATGAAAAGCAAATAAAAATTGAACAAAGATTAGCAGCCTATAAAGTTTCAAAAATTCCCGTCCAGAATGACTTGTGTTTGACGAGCCCGTTTATGATTTTTGCAAATTTTTAAAATGCTATCATGTAGAGAATCAAAAGTTTATGGAGAAATATATCAAAGATTATGAAAACAAATAAAAATTGAACAAAGATACAATATTTATAAAGTTTCCAAAATCCGTCCAGAATGACTTGGTGTTTGACGAGGCCCGTTATGATTTTTGCAATTTTTAAAAATGCTATCATGTAGAGAATTCAAAAGGTATGGAGAATATATCCAAAGATTATGAAAACAAATAAAAATTGACAAAGATATCAGCTATAAGTTTCAAAAATTCCCGTCCAGAAATGACTTGTGTTTGAACGAGCCCGTTATGATTTTTGCAATTTTTTTTAAAATGCTAATCATGTAGAGAATCAAAAGTTATGGAGGAAATCTATCAAAGATTATGAACAAATAAAAATTGACAAAGATAAAGCCTATAAAAGTTTCAAAACATTCCGTCAGAATGACTTGTGTTTGACGAGCCCGTTATGTTTGCAATTTTTAAAATGCTATCATGTGAGAATCAAAGTTATTGGAGAAATATATCAAAAGATATGAAAACAATTAAAAATGTGACAAAGATTACAAGCTATAAGTTTCAAAAAATTCCCCGTCAGAATTGACTTGTGGTTTGACGAGCCCGTTATGATTTTTGGCAATTTTTAAAAATGCTATCATGTAGAGAATCAAAAGGTATGGAGAAAATAATACTAAAGATTATGAAAATCAAATAAAAATTGACAAATACAAGCCTATAAAGTTTCAAAAATTCCCGTCCAGAATGACTTGTGGTTTGACGAGCCCGTTATTGTTTTTGGCATTTTTTAAAATGCTATCATGTAGAGAATCAAGTTATGGAGAAAATAATATCAAAGATCTATGAAAACAAATAAAAATTGACAAAGGAACAATATTATAAAGTTTCAAAATTCCCCGTCCAGTATGACTTGTGTTTGACGAGCCCGTTATGATTTTTGCAATTTTTAAAATGCTATCCTGTAGAGAATCAAAAAGTTTATGGAGAAATATATCAAAGATTATGAAAACAAATAAAAATTGACAAAGTGATACAATAGTTATAAAGTTTCAAAAAATTCCCGTCCAGAATGACTTGTGTTTGAGCGAGCCCGTTTGATTTTTGCAATTTTTTAAAATGCTATTCATGTAGAATTCAAAAGTTTATGGAGAAAATTATCAAAGATTATGAAAACAAATAAAGAATTGAACAAAGATACAAGCCCTATAAAGTTTCAAAAATTTCCCGTCCAGAATGACTTGTGTTTGAGCGAGCCCGTTATGATTTTTGCAATTTTTAAAATGCTATCATGTAGAGAATCAAAGTTATTCATTCTGGACGGAATTTTTGAAACTTATAGGCTTGTATCTTGTCAATTTTTATTTGTTTCATAATCTTTGATATATTTCTCGATAACTTTTGATTCTCTACATGATAGCATTTAAAAATTGCAAAAATCATAACGGGCTCGTCAAACACAAGTCATTCTGGACGGGAATTTTTGAAACTTTATAGGCTTGTATCTTTGTCAATTTTTATTTGTTTTCATAATCTTTGATATATTCTCCGATAACTTTTGATTCTCTACATGATAGCATTTTAAAAATTGCAAAAATCATAACGGCTCGTCAAACACAAGTCATTCTGGACGGGAATTTTTGAAACTTTATAGGCTTGTATCTTGTCAATTTTTATTTGTTTTCATAATCTTTGATATATTTCTCGATAACTTTGATTCTCTACATGATAGCATTTTAAAAATTGCAAAATCATAACGGGCTCGTCAAACACAAGTCATTCTGGACGGGAATTTTTGAAACTTTATAGGCTTGTATCTTGTCAATTTTTATTTGTTTTCATAATCTTTGATATATTTCTCGAATATTTTGATTCTCTACATGATAGCATTTTAAAAATTGCAAAAATCATAACGGGCTCGTCAAACACAAGTCATTCTGGACGGGATTTTGAAACTTTATAGGCTTGTATCTTTGTCAATTTTTATTTGTTTTCATAATCTTTGATATATTTCTCGATAACTTTTGATTCTCTACATGATAGCATTTTAAAAATTGCAAAAATCATAACGGGCTCGTCAAACACAAGTCATTCTGGACGGAATTTTTGAAACTTTATAGGCTTGTATCTTTGTCAATTTTTATTTGTTTTCATAATCTTTGATATATTTTCTCGATAACTTTTGATTCTCTACATGATAGCATTTTAAAAATTGCAAAAATCATAACGGGCTCGTCCAAACACAAGTCATTCTGGACGGGAATTTTTGAAACTTTATAGGCTTGTATCTTTGTCAATTTTATTTGTTTTCATAATCTTTGATATATTTCTCGATAACTTTTGATTCTCTACATGATAGCATTTTAAAAATTGCAAAAATCATAACGGCTCGTCAAACACAAGTCATTCTGGACGGGAATTTTGAAACTTTATAGGCTTGTATCTTTGTCAATTTTTATTTGTTTTCATAATCTTTGATATATTTCTCGATAACTTTGATTCTCTACATGATAGCATTTTAAAAATTGCAAAAATCATAACGGGCTCGTCAAACACAAGTCATTCTGGACGGGAATTTTTGAAACTTTATAGGCTTGTATCTTTGTCAATTTTTATTGTTTTCATAATCTTTGATATATTTCTCGATAACTTTGATTCTCTACATGATAGCATTTTAAAAATTGCAAAAATCATAACGGGCTCGTCAAACACAAGTCATTCTGGACGGGAAATTTTTGAAACTTTTATAGGCTTGTATCTTTGTCAATTTTTATTTGTTTTCATAATCTTTGATATATTTCTCGATAACTTTTGATTCTCTACATGATAGCATTTTAAAAATTGCAAAAATCATAACGGGCTCGTCAAACACAAGTCATTCTGGACGGGAATTTTTGAAACTTTATAGGCTTGTATCTTTGTCAATTTTATTTGTTTTCATAATCTTTGATATATTTCTCCGATAACTTTGATTCTCTACATGATAGCATTTTAAAAATTGCAAAAATCATAACGGGCTCGTCAAACACAAGTCATTCTGGACGGAATTTTGAAACTTTATAGGCTTGTATCTTGTCAATTTTTATTTGTTTTCATAATCTTTGATATATTTCTCGATAACTTTTGATTCTCTACATGATAGCATTTTAAAAATTGCAAAAATCATAACGGCTCGTCAAACACAAGTCATTCTGGACGGAATTTTTGAAACTTATAGGCTTGTATCTTTGTCAATTTTTATTTGTTTTCATAATCTTTGATATATTTCTCGATAACTTTGATTCTCTACATGATAGCATTTTAAAAATTGCAAAAATCATAACGGGCTCGTCAAACACAAGTCATTCTGGACGGGAATTTTTGAAACTTTATAGGCTTGTATTTGTCAATTTTTATTGTTTTCATAATCTTTGATATATTTCTCGATAACTTTTGATTCTCTACATGATAGCATTTTAAAAATTGCAAAAATCATAACGGGCTCGTCAAACACAAGTCATTCTGGACGGGAATTTTTGAAACTTTATAGGCTTGTATCTTTGTCAATTTTTATTTGTTTTCATAATCTTTGATATATTTCTCGATAACTTTTGATTCTCTACATGATAGCATTTTAAAAATTGCAAAAATCATAACGGGCTCGTCAAACACAAGTCATTCTGGACGGGAATTTTTGAAACTTTATAGGCTTGTATCTTTGTCAATTTTTATTTGTTTTCATAATCTTTGATATATTTCTCGATAACTTTGATTCTCTACATGATAGCATTTTAAAAATTGCAAAAATCATAAAGGGCTCGTCAAACACAAGTCATTCTGGACGGGAATTTTTTGAAACTTTATAGGCTTGTATCTTTGTCAATTTTTATTTGTTTTCATAATCTTTGATATATTTCTCGATAACTTTTGATTCTCTACATGATAGCATTTTAAAAATTGCAAAAATCATAACGGGCTCGTCAAACACAAGTCATTCTGGACGGGAATTTTTGAACTTTATAGGCTTGTATCTTTGTCAATTTTTATTTGTTTTCATAATCTTTGATATATTTCTCGATAACTTTTGATTCTCTACATGATAGCATTTTAAAAATTCCAAAAATCATAACGGCTCGTCAAACACAAGTCATTCTGGACGGGAATTTTTGAAACTTTATAGGCTTGTATCTTGTCAATTTTTATTTGTTTTCATAATCTTTGATATATTTCTCGATAATTTTGATTCTCTACATGATAGCATTTTAAAAATTGCAAAAATCATAACGGGCTCGTCAAACACAAGTCATTCTGGACGGAATTTTGAAACTTTATAGGCTTGTATCTTTGTCAATTTTATTTGTTTTCATAATCTTTGATATATTTCTCGATAACTTTGATTCTCTACATGATAGCATTTTAAAAATTGCAAAAATCATAACGGGCTCGTCAAACACAAGTCATTCTGGACGGGAATTTTTGAAACTTTATAGGCTTGTATCTTGTCAATTTTTATTTGTTTTCATAATCTTTGATATATTTCTCGATAACTTTTGATTCTCTACATGATAGCATTTTAAAAATTGCAAAAATCATAACGGGCTCGTCAAACACAAGTCATTCTGGACGGAATTTTGAAACTTTATAGGCTTGTATCTTTGTCAATTTTTATTTGTTTTCATAATCTTTGATATATTTCTCGATAACTTTGATTCTCTACATGATAGCATTTTAAAAATTGCAAAAATCATAACGGGCTCGTCAAACACAAGTCATTCTGGACGGGAATTTTTGAAACTTTATAGGCTTGTATCTTTGTCAATTTTTATTTGTTTTCATAATCTTTGATATATTTCTCGATAACTTTTGATTCTCTACATGATAGCATTTTAAAAATTGCAAAAATCATAACGGGCTCGTCAAACACAAGTCATTCTGGACGGGAATTTTTGAAACTTTATAGGCTTGTATCTTGTCAATTTTTATTTGTTTTCATAATCTTTGATATATTTCCGATAACTTTTGATTCTCTACATGATAGCATTTTAAAAATTGCAAAAATCATAACGGGCTCGTCAAACACAAGTCATTCTGGACGGGAATTTTTGAAACTTTATAGGCTTGTATCTTTGTCAATTTTTATTTGTTTTCATAATCTTTGATATATTTCTCGATAACTTTTGATTCTCTACATGATAGCATTTTAAAAATTGCAAAAATCATAACGGGCTCGTCAAACACAAGTCATTCTGGACGGAATTTTTGAAACTTTATAGGCTTGTATCTTTGTCAATTTTTATTTGTTTTCATAATCTTTGATATATTTCTCGATAACTTTTGATTCTCTACATGATAGCATTTTAAAAATTGCAAAAATCATAACGGGCTCGTCAAACACAAGTCATTCTGGACGGGAATTTTGAAACTTTATAGGCTTGTATCTTGTCAATTTATTTGTTTTCATAATCTTTGATATATTTCTCGATAACTTTGATTCTCTACATGATAGCATTTTAAAAATTGCAAAAATCATAACGGGCTCGTCAAACACAAGTCATTCTGGACGGGAATTTTTGAAACTTTATAGGCTTGTATCTTTGTCAATTTTTATTTGTTTTCATAATCTTTGATATATTTCTCGATAACTTTTGATTCTCTACATGATAGCATTTTAAAAATTGCAAAAATCATAACGGGCTCGTCAAACACAAGTCATTCTGGACGGGAATTTTTGAAACTTTATAGGCTTGTATCTTTGTCAATTTTTATTTGTTTCATAATCTTTGATATATTTCTCGATAACTTTTGATTCTCTACATGATAGCATTTTTAAAAATTGCAAAAATCATAACGGGCTCGTCAAACACAAGTCATTCTGGACGGGAATTTTGAAACTTTATAGGCTTGTATCTTTGTCAATTTTATTTGTTTTCATAATCTTTGATATATTTTCCGATAACTTTTGATTCTCTACATGATAGCATTTAAAAATTGCAAAAATCATAACGGGCTCGTCAAACACAAGTCATTCTGGACGGGAATTTTGAAACTTTATAGGCTTGTATCTTGTCAATTTTTATTTGTTTTCATAATCTTTGATATATTTCCGATAACTTTTGATTCTCTACATGATAGCATTTAAAAATTGCAAAAATCATAACGGCTCGTCAAACACAAGTCATTCTGGACGGAATTTTTGAACTTTATAGGCTTGTATCTTTGTCAATTTTATTTGTTTTCATAAATCTTTGATATATTTCTCGATAACTTTTGATTCTCTACATGATAGCATTTTAAAAATTGCAAAAATCATAACGGGCTCGTCAAACACAAGTCATTCTGGACGGGAATTTTGAAACTTTATAGGCTTGTATCTTTGTCAATTTTTATTTGTTTTCATAATCTTTGATATATTTCTCCGATAACTTTTGATTCTCTACATGATAGCATTTTAAAAATTGCAAAAATCATAACGGGCTCGTCAAACACAAGTCATTCTGGACGGGAATTTTTGAAACTTTATAGGCTTGTATCTTTGTCAATTTTTATTTGTTTTCATAATCTTTGATATATTTCTCGATAACTTTTGATTCTCTACATGATAGCATTTTAAAAATTGCAAAAATCATAACGGGCTCGTCAAACACAAGTCATTCTGGACGGGATTTTTGAAACTTTATAGGCTTGTATCTTTGTCAATTTTATTTGTTTTCATAATCTTTGATATATTTCTCGATAACTTTTGATTCTCTACATGATAGCATTTTAAAAATTGCAAAAATCATAACGGGCTCGTCAAACACAAGTCATTCTGGACGGGAATTTTGAAACTTTATAGGCTTGTATCTTTGTCAATTTTTATTTGTTTTCATAATCTTTGATATATTTCTCGATAACTTTGATTCTCTACATGATAGCATTTTAAAAATTGCAAAAATCATAACGGGCTCGTCAAACACAAGTCATTCTGGACGGGAATTTTTGAAACTTTATAGGCTTGTATCTTTGTCAATTTTATTTTTCATAAATCTTTGATATATTTCTCGATAACTTTGATTCTCTACATGATAGCATTTTAAAAATTGCAAAAATCATAACGGGCTCGTCAAACACAAGTCATTCTGGACGGGAATTTTTGAAACTTTATAGGCTTGTATCTTTTCAATTTTTATTTGTTTTCATAATCTTTGATATATTCTCGATAACTTTGATTCTCTACATGATAGCATTTTAAAAATTGCAAAATCATAACGGGCTCGTCAACACAAGTCATTCTGGACGGGAATTTTTGAAACTTTATAGGCTTGTATCTTTGTCAATTTTATTTGTTTTCATAATCTTTGATATATTTCTCCATAACTTTTGATTCTCTACATGATAGCATTTTAAAAATTGCAAAATCATAAACGGGCTCGTCAAACACAAGTCATTCTGGACGGGAATTTTTGAAACTTTATAGGCTTGTATCTTTTCAATTTTATTTGTTTTCATAATCTTTGATATATTTCTCGATAACTTTTGATTCTCTACATGATAGCATTTTAAAAATTGCAAAATCATAACGGGCTCGTCAAACACAAGTCATTCTGGACGGGAATTTTGAAACTTTATAGGCTTGTATCTTTGTCAATTTTTATTTGTTTTCATAATCTTGATATATTTCTCCGATAACTTTTGATTCTCTACATGATAGCATTTTAAAAATTGCAAAAATCATAACGGGCTCGTCAAACACAAGTCATTCTGACGGGAATTTTTGAAACTTTATAGGCTTGTATCTTTGTCAATTTTTATTTGTTTTCATAATCTTTGATATATTTTCTCGATAACTTTGATTCTCTACATGATAGCATTAAAAATTGCAAAAATCATAACGGGCTCGTCAAACACAAGTCATTCTGGACGGAATTTTTGAAACTTTATAGGCTTGTATCTTTGTCAATTTTTATTTGTTTTCATAATCTTTGATATATTTCTCGATAACTTTGATTCTCTACATGATAGCATTTTAAAAATTGCAAAAATCATAACGGGCTCGTCAAACACAAGTCATTCTGGACGGGAATTTTTGAAACTTTATAGGCTTGTATCTTGTCAATTTTTATTTGTTTTCATAATCTTGATATATTTCTCGATAACTTTTGATTCTCTACATGATAGCATTTTAAAAATTGCAAAAATCATAACGGGCTCGTCAAACACAAGTCATTCTGGACGGGAATTTTGAAACTTTATAGGCTTGTATCTTTGTCAATTTTTATTTGTTTTCATAATCTTTGATATATTTCTCGATAACTTTGATTCTCTACATGATAGCATTTTAAAAATTGCAAAAATCATAACGGGCTCGTCAAACACAAGTCATTCTGGACGGGAATTTTGAAACTTTATAGGCTTGTATCTTTGTCAATTTTTATTTGTTTTCATAATCTTTGATATATTTCTCGATAACTTTTGATTCTCTACATGATAGCATTTTAAAAATTGCAAAAATCATAACGGGCTCGTCAAACACAAGTCATTCTGGACGGGAATTTTGAAACTTATAGGCTTGTATCTTGTCAATTTTTATTTGTTTTCATAATCTTTGATATATTTCTCCGATAACTTTGATTCTCTACATGATAGCATTTTAAAAATTGCAAAAATCATAACGGGCTCGTCAAACACAAGTCATTCTGGACGGGAATTTTGAAACTTTATAGGCTTGTATCTTTGTCAATTTTTATTGTTTTCATAATCTTTGATATATTTCTCGATAACTTTTGATTCTCTACATGATAGCATTTTAAAAATTGCAAAAATCATAACGGCTCGTCAACACAAGTCATTCTGGACGGGAATTTTTGAAACTTTATAGGCTTGTATCTTTGTCAATTTTTATTTGTTTTCATAATCTTTGATATATTTTCCATAACTTTGATTCTCTACATGATAGCATTTTAAAAATTGCAAAAATCATAACGGGCTCGTCAAACACAAGTCATTCTGGACGGGAATTTTTGAACTTTATAGGCTTGTATCTTGTTCAATTTTTATTTGTTTTCATAATCTTTGATATATTTCTCGATAACTTTTGATTCTCTACATGATAGCATTTTAAAAATTGCAAAAATCATAACGGGCTCGTCAAACACAAGTCATTCTGGACGGGAATTTTTGAAACTTTATAGGCTTGTATCTTTGTCAATTTTTATTTGTTTTCATAATCTTTGATATATTTCTCGATAACTTTTGATTCTCTACATGATAGCATTTTAAAAATTGCAAAAATCATAACGGGCTCGTCAAACACAAGTCATTCTGGACGGAATTTTGAAACTTTATAGGCTTGTATCTTTGTCAATTTTTATTTGTTTTCATAATCTTTGATATATTTCTCCGATAACTTTTGATTCTCTACATGATAGCATTTTAAAAATTGCAAAAATCATAACGGCTCGTCAAACACAAGTCATTCTGGACGGGAATTTTTGAAACTTTATAGGCTTGTATCTTTGTCAATTTTTATTTGTTTTCATAATCTTGATATATTTCTCGATAACTTTTGATTCTCTACATGATAGCATTTTAAAAATTGCAAAAATCATAACGGGCTCGTCAAACACAAGTCATTCTGGACGGGAATTTTTGAAACTTTATAGGCTTGTATCTTTGTCATTTTTATTGTTTTATAATTTGATATATTTCTCGATAACTTTTGATTCTCTACATGATAGCATTTTAAAAATTGCAAAAATCATAACGGGCTCGTCAAACACAAGTCATTCTGGACGGGAATTTTGAAACTTTATAGGCTTGTATCTTTGTCAATTTTTATTTGTTTTCATAATCTTTGATATATTCTCCGATAACTTTGATTCTCTACATGATAGCATTTTAAAAATTGCAAAAATCATAACGGGCTCGTCAAACACAAGTCATTCTGGACGGGAATTTTTGAACTTTATAGGCTTGTATCTTTGTCAATTTTTATTTTTTTCATAATCTTTGATATATTTCTCGATAACTTTTGATTCTCTACATGATAGCATTTTAAAAATTGCAAAATCATAACGGGCTCGTCAAACACAAGTCATTCTGGACGGGAATTTTGAAACTTTATAGGCTTGTATCTTGTCAATTTTTATTTGTTTTCATAATCTTTGATATATTTCTCGATAACTTTTGATTCTCTACATGATAGCATTTAAAAATTGCAAAAATCATAACGGGCTCGTCAAACACAAGTCATTCTGGACGGGAATTTTTGAAACTTATAGGCTTGTATCTTTGTCAATTTTTATTTGTTTCATAATCTTTGATATATTTCTCGATAACTTTTGATTCTCTACATGATAGCATTTTAAAAATTGCAAAAATCATAACGGGCTCGTCAAACACAAGTCATTCTGGACGGGAATTTTTGAAACTTTATAGGCTTGTATCTTTGTCAATTTTTATTTGTTTTCATAATCTTTGATATATTTCTCGATAACTTTGATTCTCTACATGATAGCATTTTAAAAATTGCAAAAATCATAACGGGCTCGTCAAACACAAGTCATTCTGGACGGAATTTTTGAAACTTTATAGGCTTGTATCTTTGTCAATTTTTATTTGTTTTCATAATCTTTGATATATTTCTCCGATAACTTTTGATTCTCTACATGATAGCATTTTAAAAATTGCAAAAATCATAACGGGCTCGTCAAACACAAGTCATTCTGGACGGGAATTTTTGAAACTTTATAGGCTTGTATCTTGTCAATTTTTATTTGTTTTCATAATCTTTGATATATTTCTCATAACTTTTGATTCTCTACATGATAGCATTTTAAAAATTGCAAAAATCATAACGGGCTCGTCAAACACAAGTCATTCTGGACGGGATTTTTGAAACTTATAGGCTTGTATCTTTGTCAATTTTTATTGTTTTCATAATCTTTGATATATTTCTCCGATAACTTTTGATTCTCTACATGATAGCATTTAAAAATTGCAAAAATCATAACGGGCTCGTCAAACACAAGTCATTCTGGACGGGAATTTTTGAAACTTTATAGGCTTGTATCTTTGTCAATTTTTATTTGTTTTCATAATCTTTGATATATTTCTCGATAACTTTTGATTCTCTACATGATAGCATTTTAAAATTGCAAAAATCATAACGGGCTCGTCAAACACAAGTCATTCTGGACGGGAATTTTTGAAACTTTATAGGCTTGTATCTTTGTCAATTTTTATTTGTTTTCATAATCTTTGATATATTTCTCGATAACTTTTGATTCTCTACATGATAGCATTTTAAAAATTGCAAAAATCATAACGGGCTCGTCAAACACAAGTCATTCTGGACGGGAATTTTTGAAACTTTATAGGCTTGTATCTTTGTCAATTTTTATTTGTTTCATAATCTTTGATATATTTCTCGATAACTTTTGATTCTCTACATGATAGCATTTTAAAAATTGCAAAAATCATAACGGGCTCGTCAAACACAAGTCATTCTGGACGGGAATTTTTGAAACTTTATAGGCTTGTATCTTTGTCAATTTTTATTTGTTTTCATAATCTTTGATATATTTCTCGATAATTTGATTCTCTACATGATAGCATTTTAAAATTGCAAAAATCATAACGGGCTCGTCAAACACAAGTCATTCTGGACGGGAATTTTTGAAACTTTATAGGCTTGTATCTTTGTCAATTTTATTTGTTTTCATAATCTTTGATATATTTTCTCGATAACTTTTGATTCTCTACATGATAGCATTTTAAAATTGCAAAAATCATAACGGGCTCGTCAAACACAAGTCATTCTGGACGGGAATTTTGAAACTTATAGGCTTGTATCTTTGTCAATTTTTATTTGTTTTCATAATCTTTGATATATTTCTCGATAACTTTGATTCTCTACATGATAGCATTTTAAAAATTGCAAAAATCATAACGGGCTCGTCAAACACAAGTCATTCTGGACGGAATTTTTGAAACTTTATAGGCTTGTATCTTTGTCAATTTTTATTTGTTTTCATAATCTTTGATATATTTCTCCGATAACTTTTGATTCTCTACATGATAGCATTTTAAAAATTGCAAAAATCATAACGGGCTCGTCAAACACAAGTCATTCTGGACGGGATTTTTGAAACTTTATAGGCTTGTATCTTTGTCAATTTTTATTGTTTTCATAATCTTTGATATATTTCTCGATAACTTTTGATTCTCTACATGATAGCATTTTAAAAATTGCAAAAATCATAACGGGCTCGTCAAACACAAGTCATTCTGGACGGAATTTTGAAACTTTATAGGCTTGTATCTTTGTCAATTTTTATTTGTTTCATAATCTTTGATATATTTTCCATAACTTTTGATTCTCTACATGATAGCATTTTAAAAATTGCAAAAATCATAACGGGCTCGTCAAACACAAGTCATTCTGGACGGGATTTTTGAAACTTTATAGGCTTGTATCTTTGTCAATTTTATTTGTTTTCATAATCTTTGATATATTCTCGATAACTTTTGATTCTCTACATGATAGCATTTTAAAAATTGCAAAATCATAACGGCTCGTCAAACACAAGTCATTCTGGACGGGAATTTTTGAACTTTATAGGCTTGTATCTTTGTCAATTTTTATTTGTTTTCATAATCTTTGATATATTTTCCGATAACTTTGATTCTCTACATGATAGCATTTTAAAAATTGCAAAAATCATAACGGGCTCGTCAAACACAAGTCATTCTGGACGGGAATTTTGAAACTTTATAGGCTTGTACTTTGTCAATTTTTATTTGTTTTCATAATCTTTGATATATTTTCTCCATAACA
>CM039680.1:104327676-104517306 GCA_022537955.1 Schmidtea mediterranea
TTTGCAATTTCTTTAAATGCTATCAATGTAGAGAATCAAACTTAATCGAGAAATATATCAAAGTATTATGAGAAACAAATAAAAATTGAAAAGATACAGCCTATAAATTGTTCAAAATTCCCGTCCAGAGAGACTTGTTTTGACGAACGTTGTTATGATTTTTGCATTTTTTAAATGCTTCATGTAGAAAGTCAAACGTTATCGGAAATATATCAAAGATATGGAAACAATAAATGACTAAAGGATACAAGCCTAATAAAGTTTCAAAAATTTCCGTTCCAGAATGACTTGTTTTGACGAGCCTTGTTATGATTTTTGCAATTTTAAATGCTATCATGGAGAGAATCAAAGTTATGGGAAATTTCAAAGATATGAAAACAAACATAAATTGACAAACGATACAAGCCTATAAAGCTTTCAAAAATCCCGTCCAGAATGACTTTGTGTACGAGCCTGTTATGATTTTTGCAATTTTTAAAATGCTATCTGTAGAAGAATGAAATTATGGAGAAATATATCAAAGATTATGAAACAATATAAAATATTTGACAAAGAGTACAATACTGATAAAGTTTCAAATTTCCCGTCCGAATGACTTGTGTTTGACGAGCCCGTTATGATTTTGCAATTTAGAAATGCTATCATGTAGGAATCATTAGTTATCGTAGAAGTATACTCAAAGAATTATGAAAACAAAAATTTGACAAAGATACAGCTATAAATTTTCAAAAATTCCCGTCCAGAATGACTTGTTTTTGACGAGCTTGTTATGATTTTTTGCAATTTTAATAATGCTTCATTAGAAAATCAATATTATGGAGCAAATATATCAGATGTATGGAAACAAAAAAAATTGACTAGTATAAAGCCTATATGTTTCAAAATCTCCCGTCCAGAATGACTTTGTTTTTGACGAGCTTGATGTTTTTGCAATTTTAAAATGCTACATGTAGAGAATTCAAGGTCTTCGGAGAAATAATCAAGAGATTATGGAAAAACAATTAAAAATTGACAATATACAACCTATAAATGTTTCAAAATTCCCGTCCAAATATTGTTTTCGAGCCGGCGTTAGATTTTGTGCAATTTTTAAAATGCTGATCATGTAGAGATCAGAGTTATCGAAATATATCAAAATAGAAACAAAAAAAATTGACAAATACAAGCCTATAAAATTTCTAAAATTCCCGTCCAGAATGACTGTGTTTGACCAAGCCCGTTATGATTTTTGCAATTTTTAATAATGCTATCATGTAGAGAATCAATCTTTCGACAAATAATCAAAATTTGAAGAAAAAATAAAAATTGAAAAAGATACTCAAGCCTTAAAGTTTCAAAATTCCCGTCCGAATGACTTGTGTTAGAAGTTGTTATGATTTTTGCAATTTTAAAATGCTATCAGTGGAATCAAGTTGTATCAGAAAAATATTCAAAGAATTATGAAAACAAATAAAATGACAAAAGTACTACAGCCTATAATAGTTTCAAAATTTCCCAGAATGACTTCGTGTTGACAGCTGTCGATTTTTGCAACTATTTCTTTAAATAAATGTATCTTCGGGAGAACAAATAATATAGATATAAAGATTATATAACATAAAACTTGACAAAGATACAAAGCCTATAAACTTTCAAAAATCCCGTCCAGAATACTTGTGTTGTCATGGCCGACGGTTTTTTATATTTTGCAATTTTTAAAATGCTATCATTCATGTAGAGAATCAAGGTTATCGAGAAATATATCAAAGAATATGAAAACAATAAAAATTGACAAGCATTACAACGCCTATAAGTTTCAAAAATCCCGGTCCGAATGACTTGTGTCTTGACGAGCCCGTTATGATTTTTGCAATTTTTAAAATGCTTATCATGTAGAAATCAAAGTTATGGAGAAAATATATCCAAAGATTAGAAAACAAAAAAAATTTGACAAATATACAAGCCTATAGTTCAAAATCCCGTCCAGAATGACTTGTGTTGTACGAGCCCGTTATGATTTGCAATTTAAATGCTATCATGTAGAAAATGATAAGGTTATGGGAAATATATCAAGATTATAAAACAATAAAATTGACAAAGATACAAGCCTATAGTTTCAAATTCCCGTCCAGAATGACTTGTGTTTTACGAACTTGTTTGATTTTTGCAATTTTTTTTAAAAATGCATCTGTGAGAATCAAAGGTTATTCGGAAGATATCAATAGAATTATGAAAACAATAAAAAATTGACAAGATACAAGCGATAAAGTTTCAAAAATTCCCGTCCAGAATGACTTGTGTTTGACGAGCCCGTTATGATTTTGCAATTTTTAAATGCATTTCATGTAGAGAATCAAAGGTTATCGAGGAATATATCAAAAGAACATGAAAACAAATAAAAAAATTGCACAAAGATACAAGCCCTATAAAATTTTCAAAAATTCCCGTCCAGAATTGACTTGTGTTTGACGAGTCCCGTTTATGATTTTGCAATTTTTTAAAATGGCTATCATGTGAAAATCAAAGGTATGGAGAAATATATCAAGATATGAAACAATAAATGACAAGATACAAGCCTATAAAATTTTCAAACATTCCGTTCCAGAATGACTTGGTTTGACGAGCCCGTTATGATTTTTGCAATTTTTTAAATGCTATCATGTAAGAAATCAATGTCTTTCGATGAAATAAATCAAAAGATTATGAAAACAATTAAAAATTACAAAAGATACAGCCATTAAAGCTTTCAAAGTTCCCGTCCAGAATGACAGTGTTTACGAATTGTTATGATTTTTGCAATTTTTAAAATGCTATCATGTGAAAAATCAAATGTCTTCGAGAAGAATAAATCAAAGATTATTGAAAAACAAATTAAAATTTGACAAAGATACAAGCCTTAAGTTTCAAAAATTCCCGTCCAGAATGACTTGTGTTTGACGATCCCGTTTATGATTTCAAATTTTTAAAATGCTATCATGTAGAAAATCAAAGGTTATGGAGAAATATATCAAAAGATTATTGAAAACAAATAAAAATTGAAAAAAGATACTAAGGCCTATAAAGTTCAAAAATTCCCTGTCCAAATGACTTGTGTTTGACGAACTTTTATGATTGTGCAAATTTTTAAAATGCCTATCATGTAGAGAATCAAAGGTTATCGAGAAATATCAAAGATTATGGAAACAAAAAAAATTGACAAAGATAACAAGTCTATAAAGTTTCAAAAAATTCCCGTCCAGAATCTGTGTTGTATGAGCCGTTATGTTTTTGCAATTTTAAAATGCTATTCATGTAGAGAATCAAAAGTTTATCGAGAAAATATATCAAGATTATGAAAACAAATAAAAATTGACAAAGATACAAAGTCTTATAAAAGTTTCAAAAATTTCCTGTCCCAGATTGACTTGTGATTACGAGCCCGTTATTTGATTTTTGCAATTTATGAAAAGCTATCATGTAGAGAATCAATGTTTTCGAGTAAATAAATCAAAGATTCTGAACAATAAAAATGACAAAGATACAAAGCCTATAAAGTTTCAAAAATTCCCGTCCAGAATGACTTGTGTTTAACGAACTTGTTATGATTTTTGCAACTTTAAAGCTATTCATGTAGAAAAAATCAAATGTTTTCGAGAAGTAAATCAAAGATTATGAAAACAAATAAAAATGACAAGATACGCCTATAAAGTTTCAAAAGTTCATGTCCAGAATGACTTGTGTTACGAACTTTTATGATTTTGCAATTTTTAAAATTGCTATATGTAGAGAATTCAAAGGTTATCGAGAAATATATTCAAAGATTATGAAAACAAATAAAAATTAACAAAGATTACAGCCTTAAGTTCAAAAAATTCCCGTCCAGAATGACTTGTGTTTACTAAACCCGTATGATATTTGCAATTATAAATGCTATCATGTAGAGAATCAAAGTTATCGAGAAATATATCAAAGATTATGAAAACAATAAATTGACAAAAGATACAAGCCTATAAGGTTTCAAAAATTCGTCAGTATGACTTGTGTTTGACGAGCCCTTATCTGATTTTTTGCATATTTTTAAAATGCTATATGTAGAAAATCAAAGTTATGGAGAAAATATATCAAAGATTATGAAAAAACCCAAAAAAAATGACAAAGATACCAAGTCCTATAAAAGTTTCAAAATTTCCCGTTCCAGAGATGACTTGTGTTGTTACGAGCCCGTTATGATTTTTGATTTTTTAAATGCTATCATGTAGAAAAATCAAAGTTATGGAGAAATATGATAAAGGATTATGGAAACAAATAAAATTGACAAAGATAAACAAGCCTATAAAGTTTCCAAAAATTCCGTCCAGAATGACTTTGTGTTGAGAGCCCGTTTATGATTTTGCAATTTTTAAAAATGCTATCATGTAGAAGATCAAAGGTTATCGAGAAATATATTCAAAATAGGAAAACCAAATAAAAATTGACAAAGATACAAGGCCTATAAAGTTTCAAAAATTTCCCGTCCAGAATGAACTTGTGTTTTGACGAACTTATTGATGATTTGTGCAATTTTAAAATGCTATCATGTAGAGAATCAAAGGTTATCGAAAATATACAAAGATTATGAAACAAATAAAAATGACAAAGATACAAGCCTATAAAAGTTTCAAAAATTCCCGTCCAGAATGACTTGTGGTGTTGAGCCCGTTATGATTTTTGCAATTTTTAAAATGCTATCATGTAAGAATCAAAAGTTATCGAGAAATATATCAAAGTTATGAAAACAAATAAAAAATGACCAAAGATACAAGCCTATAAAGTTTCAAAAATTCCGTCCGATTGACTTGTGATTGACGACCCGTGTATGATTTTTGCATTTATAAAATGCTTATCATGGTAGAGAATCAAATGTTTTCTAAAATAATATCAAGATCTGGAAAACAATTAAAAAAATTGACAAAGATTACAAGCGCTATTAAGTTTCAAAAATTCCCGTCCAGAATTGACTTGTGTTTACGGAACTTGTTAGATTTTCAACTTTAATATGCTATCTGTAGAGAAATCAAAATGTTTTCGAGAAATAAAATCAAGATTATTGAAACAAATTAAAAATTGACAAATACAGCCTATAAGTTTCAAAAATTCCCCGTCCCAGATGCCTTGTTTTGTTGACGAATTGTTATGATTTTTGCAATTTTTAAATGCTATCATGTAGAGAAATCAAAGTTATGGAAGAAATATATCAAAGATTATGAAAAAAATAAAATTTACAAAATACAAGCCTATAAAGTTTCAACAAAATTCCCGTCCAGAAAATGACTGTGGTTGTTACGAGCCCGTTATATTTTTGGCAATTTTATAATGCTATCCATGTAGAGAATCAAAGGTTATCAGAATATATCAAAAGATTATGAAAAACAAAATAAAAATTGACAAAGATACAAGCCTATAAGGTCAAAAATTTCCGTCGCAGAATGCTTGTGTTTGACGAGCCCGTTTATGATTTTTTGCAATTTTTAAATGCTATCTATGTAGAGGTAAATCAAATTCTTCGAGAAATAAAATCAAGATTATTGAAAACAAATAAAAATTTGACAAAGATACAGACCTAAAATTTCAAAAGTTCCCGTGCGCAGAATGACTTGTGTTACGAACTTGTTTGAGTTTTGCCATTTAAATGCTATCATGTAGGAGAATTCAAAATATTTTCGAGAAATAAATTCAAAGATTATCAAAAACAAATAAAATGACAAAGATTTACAGCCTAAAAAGTTTCAAAAATTCCCGTCCAGAGATGACTTGTTGTTTGACGAACTTGTTATGATTTTGCAATTTTTAAAATGCCTATCATGAGAGAAATCAAAGGTTATCGAGAAAATATATCAAAGATTATGAAACAAATAAAATTGACAAGTACAAGCCTTTAAAAGTTCAAAAATTCCCGTCCAGGATATGACTGTGTGTATGAGCCCGTTTTGATTTTTGCAATTTTTAAAATGCTATCATGTAGAGAATTCAAAAGTTATCGAGATAATAATATCAAGATTATTGAAAAGCAAAATAAAAATTGACAAAGATACACGCCTATAAAGTTTCAAAAATTCCCGTCCAGAATGACTTGTGATTGACGAGCCCGTTATGATTTTTGCATTTATAAAATGCATCATTAGAGAATTCAAATGTTTTCGAGAAATAAATCAAGATATGAAAACAATAAAAAAATGACAAAGAACAACCTATAAAGTTCAAAAATCCCGTCAGGAATGACTTTGTTTGACGAGCCCGTATGATTTCTGCAATTTTTTAAATCTATCATGTAGAAAATCAAAAGTTATGAGAAATTATCAAGATATATGAAAAACAATAAAAATTGACAAAGATACAAGCCTATAAAGTTTCAAAATTCCGTGCAGAATGACTTGTGTTTGCGACCCGTTATGATTGCAATTTTTAAAATGCTATCATGTAGAAAATCAAAGGTTTATGGAGAAATATATCAAAGATTAATGAAAACAAATAAAAAATGACAAAGATAACAAAGCCTATAAGAGTATTTCAAAAATCCGTCCAGAAATGATTGTGTTTTACAGCCCGTTTTATATTTTGCAATTTTTAAAATGCTATCATGTAGAAAATCAAGGTTGGAGAATATATCAAAGATTTATGAAACAATAAAAAATTGACAATAGATACAAGCCTATAAAGTTTCAAAAATTCCCGTCGCCAGAATGACTGTGTGTTGCGAGCCCCGTTATGATTTTCTGCAATTTTTTAAATGCTTCATGTAGAGAATCAAAGGTTATCGAGAAATATCAAAGATATGAAAAACAAATAAAAATTGACAAAGATACAAGCCTATAAAGTTTCAAAAATTCCCGTCCAGAATGACTTGTGTTTGACGAGCCCGTTATGATTTTTGCAGTTTTTAAAATGCTATCATGTAGAAAATCAAAGGTTATGGCTAAATTTTTCAAAGATTAAATGAAAACAAATAAAATTGACAAAGATACCAAGCCTATAAAGTTTTCAAAATTTCCCGTCCAGATGACTTGTGTTTGACCAGCCCGTTACGATTTTTTTGCAACTAATATGGCTATCATGTAGAGAATCAAATGTTTTCGAGAAATAAATCAAAGATTATGAAAACAAATAAAAATTGAAAAGATACAAGCCTATAAAGTTTCAAAGTTCATGTCCCAGAATGACTTGTGTTTACGAACTTGTGTATGATTTTTCAAATTTTTAAAAGCTTCATGTAGAGAATCAAAGGTATCGAGAAAATATATCAAAGATTATTGAAAAAAAAACCAAAATAAAAAATTAACAAAGATACAAAGCCTATTAAGTTTCAAAAATTCCGTCCAGATGACTTTTGTGTACTAAACCAGTATGATTTTTTCAATTTATAAATGCTATCATGTAGAGAATCAAAAGTTATGAGAAATATATCAAGATTATGAATAACAAATAAAAGATTGACAAAGATCGCCTATAAAGTTTTAAAAATTCCCGTCCGGAATGATCTTGTGTTTACGAGCCCGTTATGAGTTTTGCCATTTTTAAATGCTATTCATGTAGAGCAATCAAATATTTCGAGAAATAAATCAAAAGATTATGAAAACAAATAAAAATGACAAAGATACAAGCCTATAAAGTTTCAAAATTCCCGTCCAGAATGACTTGTGATTGACGAGCCCGTTATGATTTTTGCAATTTATAAAAATGCTATCATGTAGAGATCAATGTTTTCGAGAAATTATATCAAAGTTATGAAAACAAATAAAAATTAACAAATATACAAGCCTATAAAGTTTCAAAAATTCCCGTCCAGAACGACTTGTGGTTGTACGAGCCCTTATGATTTTGCAATTTAAAATGGCTATCATGTAGAAATCAAGGTTATCGAGAAATATATCAAAGATTATGAAAAACAAATAAAATTGACAAAGATACAAGCCTATAGGTTTCAAAAAATTTTCCGTCCGAGTGACTTGTGTTTTATGACGAAGCCCGTTATGATTTTTGAATTTTTTAATGCTATCATGTAGAGAATCAAATGTCTTCGAGAAATAAATCAAAGATTAATGAAAACAAATAAAAATTGACAAAATACAAGCCTATTAAAGTTTCAAAGTTTCCCGTCCAGGAATGACTTGTGGTTTACGCAACTTTATGTTTTGCAATTTTTAAAATGCTATCATCTAGAAAATCAAAATGTCTCCCCGAGAATAAATCAAATTAATGAAAACAAATTAAAAAATTGACAAAGATACAAGCCTATAAAGTTTCAAAAATTCCCGTCCAGAATGACTTGTGGACAGCCCGATATGAATTTTTTGCAATTTTTAAAATGCTTATCATGTAGAAATCATAAGTTATGGATGAAATATATCAAAGATTATGAAAAAAAATAAAATTGACAAAGATACAAGCCTATAAAGTTCAAAAATTCCCGTTCAGAATGACTTGTGTTGTAGAGCCCGTTATATTTTTGCAATTTTAAAATGCATCATGAAGAGAATCAAAGGTATCAGGAAATATTCAAAAGATTATGAAAACAAATAAAATGACAAGAACAAGCCTATAAGGTTTCAAAAATTTCCGTCCAGAATGACTTGTGTTTGACGAGCCCTTATGATTTTTGTAATTTTTTAAATGCTATCATGTAGAGAATCAAATTTCTTCGAGAAATAATCAAATATGAAAACAATAAAATTGAGAAAGATACAAGCCTATAAAGTTTCAAAATTCCCGTCCGGACATGACTTGTGTTGGACTAGCCCGTTTGAGTTTTGCAATTTTTAAAATTGCTCTCATGTTAGAGAATCAAATATTTCGAGAAATTTTAATCAAGATTATCAAAACAAATAAAATTGGACAAAGATACAGCCTATAATTTTCGAAAATTCCGTCCATAATGACTTGTGTTTGACGAATTGTTATGATTTTTGCAATTTTTAAATGCTATCATAAAGAGAATCAAAATGTTTTCGAGAAATAAATCAAAAAGATTATGCAAAACAATTAATAAAATTGACCAAAGTACAAGCCTATAAAGTTTCAAAAATCCCGTCCAGAATAGTTGTGTTTGACGAGCCCGGTTATGATTTTTTGAAATTTTTAAAAGCTATCATTAGAAAATCAAAGGTTATGGGAGAAATATACAAAGATTATGAAAACAAATAAAAATTGACAAAAAGATACAAGCCTATAAAGTTTCAAAAAATTCCCGTGCCAGAATGACTTGTGTTTGACGAGCCCGTTATTGATTTTTGCAATTTTTAAAATGCTATCATGTAGAACAATCAAGGTTATGGAGAAAATATTATCAAAGATTATGAAAACAAATAAAAATTGACAAAGATACAAGCCTATAAAGTTCAAAATCCCGTCGCAGAATGACTTGTGTTGTACGAGCCCGTTGTTTTTGCAATTTTTTAAAATGCTATCATGTAGAAAATCAAAGGTTATGGAGAAATATATCAAAGATTATGAAAACAAATAAAAATTGACCAAGAGATACAAGCCTATAAAGTTTCAAAAAATTCCCGCCAGAATTGACCTGTGTTTGACGAGCCCGTTATGATTTTGCAGTTTAAATGCCTATCATTTGTAGGAAAATCAAAGTTATGGCGAAAATTTATCAAAGATTATGAAAACAAATAAAAATTGACAAAGATACAAGCCTATAAAGTTTCAAAAATTCCCGTCCAGAATGACTTGTGTTTGACCAGCCCGTTACGATTTTTGCAACTTTAATATGCTATCATGTAGAGAATCAAATGTTTTCGGAGAAAAATAATCAAGATTATGAAAACAAATAAAACTGAAAAGATACAGCCTATAAAGTTTCAAAAGTTCATGTCCAGAATGACTTGTGTTTACGACTTGTTATGATTTTTGCAAATTTTTAAAATGCTATCATGTAGAGAATCAAAGGTTATCGAGAAATATATCAAAGATTATGAAAACAAATAAAAATTAACAAAGATACAAGCCTATAAAGTTTCAAAAATTCCCGTCCAGAATGACTTTGTTGTACTAACCCGTTATGATTTTTGCAATTTTATAAATGCTATCATGTAGAGAATCAAAAGTTATCGAGAAATATATCAAAGATTATGAAAACAAATAAAAATTGACAAAGATACAAGCCTATAAAGTTTTAAAAATTCCCGTCCGGAATGACTTGTGTTTGACGAGCCCGTTATGAGTTTTGCCATTTTTAAATGCTATCATGTAGAGAATCAAATATTTTCGAGAAATAAATCAAAGATTATGAAAACAAATAAAAATTGACAAAGATACAAGCCTATAAAGTTTCAAAAATTCCCGTCCAGAATGACTTGTGATTGACGAGCACGTTATGATTTTTGCAATTTTTAAAATGCTATCATGTAGAGAATCAAATGTTTTCGAGAAAATATCAAAGATTATGAAACAATTAAAAATTGACAAAGATACAAGCCTATAAAGTTTCAAAAATTCCCGTCCAGAATGACTTGTGTTTGACGAGTCCTGTTATGATTTTTGCAATTTTTAAAATGCTATCATGTAGAGAATCAAAAGTTATCGAGAAATATATCAAAGATTATGAAAACAAATAAAAATTGACAAAGATACAAGCCTATAAAGTTTCAAAAATTCCCGTCCAGAATGCCTTGTGTTTGACGAGCCCGTTATGATTTTTGCAATTTTTAAAATGCTATCATGTAGAGAATCAAAGGTTATGGAGAAATATATCAAAGATTATGAAAACAAATAAAAATTGACAAAGATACAAGCCTATAAAGTTTCAAAAATTCCCGTCCAGAATGACTTGTGTTGTACGAGCCCGTTATGATTTTTGCAATTTTTAAAATGCTATCATGTAGAGAATCAAAGGTTATCGAGAAATATATCAAAGATTATGAAAACAAATAAAAATTGACAAAGATACAAGCCTATAAAGTTTCAAAAATTCCCGTCCAGAATGACTTGTGTTTGACGAGCCCGTTATGATTTTTGTAATTTTTAAATGCTATCATGTAGAGAATCAAATGTCTTCGAGAAATAAATCAAAGATTATGAAAACAAATAAAAATTGACAAAGATACAAGCCTATAAAGTTTCAAAAATTCCCGTCCGGAATGACTTGTGTTTGACGAGCCCGTTATGAGTTTTGCAATTTTTAAATGCTCTCATGTAGAGAATCAAATATTTTCGAGAAATAAATCAAAGATTATGAAAACAAATAAAAATTGACAAAGATACAAGCCTATAAATTTTCGAAAATTCCCGTCCATAAGGACTTGTGTTTGACGAACTTGTTATGATTTTTGCAATTTTTAAATGCTATCATGAAGAGAATCAAATGTTTCGAGAAATAAATCAAAGATTATGAAAACAATTAAAAATTGACAAAGATACAAGCCTATAAAGTTTCAAAAATTCCCGTCCAGAATGACTTGTGTTTGACGAGCCTGTTATGATTTTTGCAATTTTTAAAATGCTATCATGTAGAGAATCAAAGGTTATGGAGAAATATATCAAAGATTATGAAAACAAATAAAAATTGACAAAGATACAAGCCTATAAAGTTTCAAAAATTCCCGTCCAGAATGACTTGTGTTTGACGAGCCCGTTATGATTTTTGCAATTTTTAAAATGCTATCATGTAGAAAATCAAAGGTTATGGAGAAATATATCAAAGATTATGAAAACAAATAAAAATTGACAAAGATACAAGCCTATAAAGTTTCAAAAATTCCCGTCCAGAATGACTTGTGTTTGACGAGCCCGTTATGATTTTTGCAATTTTTAAAATGCTATCATGTAGAGAATCAAAGGTTATGGAGAAATATATCAAAGATTATGAAAACAAATAAAAATTGACAAAGATACAAGCCTATAAAGTTTCAAAAATTCCCGTCCAGAATGACTTGTGTTTGACGAGCCCGTTATGATTTTTGCAATTTTTAAAATGCTATCATGTAGAGAATCAAAAGTTATCGAGAAATATATCAAAGATTATGAAAACAAATAAAAATTGAAAAAGATACAAGCCTATAAAGTTTCAAAAATTCCCGTCCAGAAT
Organism: Schmidtea mediterranea; assembly: GCA_022537955.1. Taxonomy (NCBI): domain Eukaryota; kingdom Metazoa; phylum Platyhelminthes; order Tricladida; family Dugesiidae; genus Schmidtea; species Schmidtea mediterranea. The sequence goes on from CM039680.1 coordinate 104,339,702, forward strand.
GACTTGTGTTTGACGAGCCCGTTATGATTTTTGCAATTTTTTAAATGCTATCATGTAGAGAATCAAAGTTATCGAGAAAAAAAAAAAAAAAAAAAAAAAAAAAAGAAAATTCAAAATTCCGAAGAAATATATCAAAGATTTATGAAAACAAATAAAAAATAAAAAAAAATAAAAATTGACAAAGATACAAGCCTATAAAGTTTCAAAAATTCCCGTCCAGAATGACTTGTGTTGTACTAGCCCGTTATGATTTTTGCAATTTATAAAATGCTATCATGTAGAGAATCAAAAGTTATCGAGAAATATATCAAAGATTATGAAAACAAATAAAAATTGACAAAGATACAAGCCTATAAAGATTTAAAAATTCCCGTCCAGAATGACTTGTGTTTGACGAGCCCGTTATGATTTTTGCCATTTTTAAAATGCTATCATGTAGAGAATCAAAAGTTTTCGAGAAATAAATCAAAGATTATGAAAACAAATAAAAATTGACAAAGATACAAGCCTATAAAGTTTCAAAAATTCCCGTCCAGAATGACTTGTGTTTGACGAGCCCGTTATGATTTTTGCAATTTTTAAAATGCTATCATGTAGAGAATCAAAGGTTATCGAGAAATATATCAAAGATTATGAAAACAAATAAAAATTGACAAAGATACAAGCCTATAAAGATTTAAAAATTCCCGTCCGGAATGACTTGTGTTTGACGAGCCCGTTATGAGTTTTGCCATTTTTAAATGCTATCATGTAGAGAATCAAATATTTTCGAGAAATAATCAAAGATTATGAAAACAAATAAAAATTGACAAAGATACAAGCCTATAAAGTTTCAAAAATTCCCGTCCAGAATGACTTGTGTTGTACGAGCCCGTTATGATTTTTGCAATTTTTAAAATGCTATCATGTAGAGAATCAAAGGTTATCGAGAAATATATCAAAGATTATGAAAACAAATAAAAATTGACAAAGATACAAGCCTATAAAGTTTCAAAAATTCCCGTCCAGAATGACTTGTGTTTGACGAGCCCGTTATGATTTTTGCAATTTTTAAATGCTATCATGTAGAGAATCAAATGTCTTCGAGAAATAAATCAAAGATTATGAAAACAAATAAAAATTGACAAAGATACAAGCCTATAAAGTTTCAAAAATTCCCGTCCAGAATGACTTGTGTTTGACGAGCCCGTTATGATTTTTGCAATTTTTAAAATGCTATCATGTAGAGAATCAAAGGTTATCGAGAAATATATCAAAGATTATGAAAACAAATAAAAATTGACAAAGATACAAGCCTATAAAGTTTCAAAAATTCCCGTCCAGAATGACTTGTGTTTGACGAGCCCGTTATGATTTTTGCAATTTTTAAATGCTATCATGTAGAGAATCAAATGTCTTCGAGAAATAAATCAAAGATTATGAAAACAAATAAAAATTGACAAAGATACAAGCCTATAAAGTTTCAAAAATTCCCGTCCAGAATGACTTGTGTTTGACGAGCCCGTTATGATTTTTGCAATTTTTAAATGCTATCATGTAGAGAATCAAATGTCTTCGAGAAATAAATCAAAGATTATGAAAACAAATAAAAATTGACAAAGATACAAGCCTATAAAGTTTCAAAAATTCCCGTCCAGAATGACTTGTGTTTACGAACTTGTTATGATTTTTGCAATTTTTAAAATGCTATCATGTAGAGAATCAAATGTCTTCGAGAAATAATCAAAGATTATGAAAACAAATAAAAATTGACAAAGATACAAGCCTATAAAGTTTCAAAAATTCCCGTCCAGAATGACTTGTGTTTGACGAGCCCGTTATGATTTTTGCAATTTTTAAAATGCTATCATGTAGAGAATCAAAGTTATGGAGAAATATATCAAAGATTATGAAAACAAATAAAAATTGACAAAGATACAAGCCTATAAAGTTTCAAAAATTCCCGTCCAGAATGACTTGTGTTGTACGAGCCCGTTATGATTTTTGCAATTTTAAAATGCTATCATGTAGAGAATCAAAGGTTATCGAGAAATATATCAAAGATTATGAAAACAAATAAAAATTGACAAAGATACAAGCCTATAAAGTTTCAAAAATTCCCGTCCAGAATGACTTGTGTTTGACGAACTTGTTATGATTTTTGCAATTTTTAAATGATATCATGTAGAGAATCAAAGGTTATCGAGAAATATATCAAAGATTATGAAAACAAATAAAAATTGACAAAGATACAAGCCTATAAAGTTTCAAAAATTCCCGTCCAGAATGACTTGTGTTTTACGAGCCCGTTATGATTTTTGCAATTTTTAAAATGCTATCATGTAGAGAATCAAAAGTTATCGAGAAATATATCAAAGATTATGAAAACAAATAAAAATTGACAAAGATACAAGCCTATAAAGTTTCAAAAATTCCCGTCCAGAATGACTTGTGATTGACGAGCCCGTTATGATTTTTGCAATTTATAAAATGCTATCATGTAGAGAATCAAATGTTATCGAGAAATATATCAAAGATTATGAAAACAATAAAAAATTGACAAAGATACAAGCCTATAAAGTTTCAAAAATTTCCGTCCAGAATGACTTGTGTTTGACGAGCCTGTTATGATTTTTGCAATTTTTAAAATTCTATCATGTAGAGAATCAAAGTTATCGAGAAATATATCAAAGATTATGAAAACAAATAAAAATTGACAAAGATACAAGCCTATAAAGTTTCAAAAATTCCCGTCCAGAATGACTTGTGTTTGACGAATTGTTATGATTTTTGCAATTTTTAAAATGCTATCATGTAGAGAATCAAAGGTTATGGAGAAATATATCAAAGATTATGAAAACAAATAAAAATTAACAAAGATACAAGCCTATAAAGTTTCAAAAATTCCCGTCCAGAATGACTTGTGTTTTACGAGCCCGTTATGATTTTTGCAATTTTTAAAATGCTATCATGTAGAGAATCAAAGGTTATCGAGAAATATATCAAAGATTATGAAAACAAATAAAAATTGACAAAGATACAAGCCTATAAAGTTTCAAAAATTCCCGTCCAGAATGACTTGTGTTTGACGAGCCGTTATGATTTTTGCAATTTTTAAATGCTATCATGTAGAGAATCAAATGTCTTCGAGAAATAAATCAAAGATTATGAAAACAAATAAAAATTGACAAAGATACAAGCCTATAAAGTTTCAAAAATTCCCGTCCAGAATGACTTGTGTTTACGAACTTGTTATGATTTTTGCAATTTTTAAAATGCTATCATGTAGAGAATCAAATGTCTTCGAGAAATAAATCAAAGATTATGAAAACAAATAAAAATTGACAAAGATACAAGCCTATAAAGTTTCAAAAATTCCCGTCCAGAATGACTTGTGTTTGACGAGCCCGTTATGATTTTTGCAATTTTTAAAATGCTATCATGTAGAGAATCAAAGGTTATGGAGAAATATATCAAAGATTATGAAAACAAATAAAAATTGACAAAGATACAAGCCTATAAAGTTTCAAAAATTCCCGTCCAGAATGACTTGTGTTTTACGAGCCCGTTATGATTTTTGCAATTTTTAAAATGCTATCATGTAGAGAATCAAAGGTTATCGAGAAATATATCAAAGATTATGAAAACAAATAAAAATTGACAAAGATACAAGCCTATAAAGTTTCAAAAATTCCCGTCCAGAATGACTTGTGTTTGACGAGCCCGTTATGATTTTTGCAATTTTTAAATGCTATCATGTAGAGAATCAAATGTCTTCGAGAAATAAATCAAAGATTATGAAAACAAATAAAAATTGACAAAGATACAAGCCTATAAAGTTTCAAAAATTCCCGTCCAGAATGACTTGTGTTTGACGAGCCCGTTATGATTTTTGCAATTTTTAAATGCTATCATGTAGAGAATCAAATGTCTTCGAGAAATAAATCAAAGATTATGAAAACAAATAAAAATTGACAAAGATACAAGCCTATAAAGTTTCAAAAATTCCCGTCCAGAATGACTTGTGTTTACGAACTTGTTATGATTTTTGCAATTTTTAAAATGCTATCATGTAGAGAATCAAATGTCTTCGAGAAATAAATCAAAGATTATGAAAACAAATAAAAATTGACAAAGATACAAGCCTATAAAGTTTCAAAAATTCCCGTCCAGAATGACTTGTGTTTGACGAGCCCGTTATGATTTTTGCAATTTTTAAAATGCTATCATGTAGAGAATCAAAGTTATGGAGAAATATATCAAAGATTATGAAAACAAATAAAAATTGACAAAGATACAAGCCTATAAAGTTTCAAAAATTCCCGTCCAGAATGACTTGTGTTTTACGAGCCCGTTATGATTTTTGCAATTTTTAAAATGCTATCATGTAGAGAATCAAAGTTATCGAGAAATATATCAAAGATTATGAAAACAAATAAAAATTGACAAAGATACAAGCCTATAAAGTTTCAAAAATTCCCGTCCAGAATGACTTGTGTTTGACGAGCCCGTTATGATTTTTGCAATTTTTAAATGCTATCATGTAGAGAATCAAATGTCTTCGAGAAATAAATCAAAGATTATGAAAACAAATAAAAATTGACAAAGATACAAGCCTATAAAGTTTCAAAAATTCCCGTCCAGAATGACTTGTGTTTACGAACTTGTTATGATTTTTGCAATTTTTAAAATGCTATCATGTAGAGAATCAAATGTCTTCGAGAAATAAATCAAAGATTATGAAAACAAATAAAAATTGACAAAGATACAAGCCTATAAAGTTTCAAAAATTCCCGTCCGGAATGACTTGTGTTTGACGAGCCCGTTATGAGTTTTGCAATTTTTAAATGCTCTCATGTAGAGAATCAAATATTTTCGAGAAATAAATCAAAGATTATGAAAACAAATAAAAATTGACAAAGATACAAGCCTATAAATTTTCGAAAATTCCCGTCCATAATGACTTGTGTTTGACGAACTTGTTATGATTTTTGCAATTTTTAAATGCTATCATAAAGAGAATCAAATGTTTTCGAGAAATAAATCAAAGATTATGAAAACAATTAAAAATTGACAAAGATACAAGCCTATAAAGTTTCAAAAATTCCCGTCCAGAATGACTTGTGTTTGACGAGCCCGTAATGATTTTTGCAATTTTTAAAATGCTATCATGTAGAGAATCAAAGGTTATGGAGAAATAAATCAAAGATTATGAAAACAAATAAAAATTGACAAAGATACAAGCCTATAAAGTTTCAAAAATTCCCGTCCAGAATGACTTGTGTTTGACGAGCCGTTATGATTTTTGCAATTTTTAAAATGCTATCATGTAGAGAATCAAAAGTTATCGAGAAATATATCAAAGAATATGAAAACAAATAAAAATTGACAAAGATACAAGCCTATAAAGTTTCAAAAATTCCCGTCCAGAATGACTTGTGTTTGACGAGCCCGTTATGATTTTTGCAATTTTTAAAATGCTATCATGTAGAGAATCAAAGGTTATGGAGAAATATATCAAAGATTATGAAAACAAATAAAAATTGACAAAGATACAAGCCTATAAAGTTTCAAAAATTCCCGTCCAGAATGACTTGTGTTTGACCAGCCCGTTACGATTTTTGCAACTTTTAAATGCTATCATGTAGAGAATCAAATGTTTTCGAGAAATAAATCAAAGATTATGAAAACAAATAAAAATTGACAAAGATACAAGCCTATAAAGTTTCAAAAATTCCCGTCCAGAATGACTTGTGTTTACGAACTTGTTATGATTTTTGCAATTTTTAAAATGCTATCATGTAGAGAATCAAAGGTTATCGAGAAATATATCAAAGATTATGAAAACAAATAAAAATTGACAAAGATACAAGCCTATAAAGTTTCAAAAATTCCCGTCCAGAATGACTTGTGTTTGACGAGCCCGTTATGATTTTTGCAATTTTTAAATGCTATCATGTAGAGAATCAAATATTTCGAGAAATAAATCAAAGATTATGAAAACAAATAAAAATTGACAAAGATACAAGCCTATAAAGTTTCAAAAATTCCCGTCCAGAATGACTTGTGTTTACGAACTTGTTATGATTTTTGCAATTTTTAAAATGCTATCATGTAGAGAATCAAAGTTATCGAGAAATATATCAAAGATTATGAAAACAAATAAAAATTGACAAAGATACAAGCCTATAAAGTTTCAAAATTCCCGTCCAGAATGACTTTTGTTTGACGAACTTGTTATGATTTTTGCAATTTTTAAAATTCTATCATGTAGAGAATCAAAAGTTATCGAGAAATAAATCAAAGATTATGAAAACAAATAAAAATTGACAAAGATACAAGCCTATAAAGTTTCAAAAATTCCCGTCCAGAATGACTTGTGTTTGACGAATTTGTTATGATTTTTGCAATTTTTAAAATGCTATCATGTAGAGAATCAAAAGTTATCGAGAAATATATCAAAGATTATGAAAACAAATAAAAATTGACAAAGATACAAGCCTATAAAGTTTCAAAAATTCCCGTCCAGAATGACTTGTGTTTGACGAGCCCGTTATGATTTTTGCAATTTTTGAAAAGTCAATAATTTGAAGAATGAAAGGCTGTACGGCAACTTCATTTATCCTCGAAGCGAGATCTTTAGGAGCAACTGGAGAGAAATACGAGAAGACAAAGATAGAGCTATGTTTTATTTTTTTTGTAAATGTGTAATTCCAGCTATAGCTCGATCACTAAAACCCGAAAGTTTCCTAAGTAATAAACTAGAACACTAGCATGACAATTGGAATAAAGCTGTCATATGAATTCAGACCCTATGAAATGAACTTAATTAGGAAAACATGAAATGTAATATTGTGTTCTATGGCCGAACCCTTTTTGCTTTCAACTGTGTTGTTTTATGTTTTATCAGTCTAGGCCAATTACGCTACCTTTATATACTTCAGTCCAATAAATAGGAAATATTCCGTAAATCGAAGGACCAATTTGAATCACAATGTTTTCTCTACTATACCAATATGTAGTTACGGTAAGCAAAACATAACAACCCAGACCCAATGATGCAAATAAACAAGATTATGTTTTTTTTATGTTATTAAAAATTTCGTCCGTTAATTCGTCCGTCTTTTTACAGCTAAAACCGTCTCAAGCATCATATAAAATGACATTAAGGAGAATGCCAATCGACAGAATATTTTGAGTAACCATCAATTATCCGTTAATGCGCAAAAACTGAGGTATCACGATGTTTCCCACAACGTAAACAAGATGTTCCCCATTTCCGCTCGAAAGTCGTATTGAATTTCCTAATCATCGATTCGCTAATAAAAATCGCATCATCATATTTGATATAACAGATGATTCGTGTATCGAAGCATCTAGAATTACTGTGCGTTTCCCGGCACTAACGGCAGCGCGATGCCGACAAGCCATGTGGGATTCTGGATTTTCAATCTCTCCAGTACGAGAATCAAAAGAGGGTCGCTATTTCGATCACGATGAGGTAGATTTGCCATATGTCTCAATCAAGCGAGAATCTGGTCGCAATCCATCCCGTGAAGTTAGGCAGCGATCAGAATTTACCCTCGCTCGTCTGGAAATACACCAACAACAGACCAATTGGCAGGTAACCATGGCCAGACGGCGGTTAGCCAGAATAAATGCGGACATCGCCGCCAGAAGAATCCCTAGCACAAATGGTTATGCTCCAAACTACGGATTTTTTATGAGCTCGATGATCCAGCTCTGGCAGAGATGTTGACGCCAATGAATGTGGTAGTACCAAGAAAGTTACTACACAGGAATATGCAGGATTTCAACAGGAGTTCACCGCAATTACAAGAAAATTCATACGCTCGAGACCTATCTAGATTTCAATCAGGCTTGCGTCACGGTAATCATCTGAGAGGATAGTAGAAGCAAATCTCTTTGTAGTGAAAATATAAATTTTGTTATAAAAGTTTCGTTGTATAATTTACTAATGTATACAAAAATTTAATTCTCAAATAATTGATATAATAATACTGAATTGCAGTAATCTTAATAGAACATTTTGAAGAGTCCCAATAGATGTCAAGAGTAGTCGAACTTCAGTATAGATAATAAAATAAAAATCCTATCAATAATTAATTCAAAACTTTCATAGTAAAATTCCGCAAAGTTGTTAACTGATAATTTATTTTTAGACATGGAATCCCTCAGTATCCTGAGTAAGGAGCAGGTTAACTCTAAAAGGGAAAACACAGAGCTCCACAGTCAGCTCCTTCAAATGAGTCGTGAGATCCAGAAAATTAGCACAACATGGGTAAAACCCGAAAAAATGAAGGTAATCTATCAGCGACTGACCTCCGCTCAGCGGGGATGGGTAGAAGAGAAACAGTTGACTCAGAATCAAATGACTCAGATCAAAAATTTGGAGGTGGCACTGTCGGCTTGCCAGGAGGGCAACGCAGTGACCTATTCACTGGTGTTCGCGCCAGCTTAGATAGCCTACCGGGATGCAATTAGCATCACTAAACCGGTAGCCGCTAAACGTTCTCAGCGGCGTCGGTACCGAGTGACAAATCGAGCGTAAACCTTCTATCGGTAGCGCGTTGGACACACTATGAGGCCAGACTTAGCAGTTCTACAGTTAGAGCTCACCTTTGGCGGTTTTATAACCAGTGGTTACAGTTCAAACTTTGCCTAGCAACGGGTAACCATCGTCGGTAACATTGAATTTTATGATATTTAATTTTGTTTTATTGTAATTCCTTTGACATTGAATATTATGATTTTTAATTATATAATTTTTAATTATTTTTATTAGTTATTAGAGCCTACACAAAAGATGCATACTGTCAGCACGTTGTTTAAATTAAATTTTTCTTGAATCACAGAGCTTATCATGCTAAGATCTCATATTATTCATCTTTTTCATTCGATATTGTTTTTAACTTAAAATTAATGGTAGTGGTAGCTTTTGAACCCAAAGGTTTGCCAAGGGTTAAGGTTTAGCTCCAATGCCTCACCTTTACTGGAAACCGCCCATTAGAACACATTTACAACATCATTTTTGACGGGTGTCCAATGATTAAATTTTTTATGGTGCGTATCTAATGGAATTCCCTTGAAGGTTTGATAGATCTTTGGAAAAATCAGTAATCAACCAATTTGATTAGTCGATCATGAGTATATAAGATAAAATTAAATCATTTATTTTCGGCATAATAGCTAACTCGTTTTTTTATTAACCAAAAAATAAAAGGAAACAGTATTATATTTTCTTGTAAACTACTAAAATCAACCAGACATTCACTAGTAGTTTAAAATTAGCAACATTAGAACATGACACGCACTGACACAGATACAACTACAAAAATATTTGATTGATCCTTTTTTTAATTGCAAAAGGGGAATTGTTATTGTAAAATGTTTGTAACAATAAGTACTCTTGAAAAGAGGTTTTTTATCTATATACGAAGTTTGGAAGAATAAAACCCGACAACTATAAATTTGTATACTCTAAGGTAAGTTTCGAATGTTTTTCTTTGTTTTCTGTATTGAAAACGTTAAATATTAATTTTACTGTTAGGGACATATATAAATCTTCTGACACTTTCTGAACTACCTCACAACAAGCAATCAGGTGTTGAGTTTCTTCAACGTGAAATATTACTCAATCCTAGAATGTGTTCTTATGGACATCCGATGTTAAGGGTTTGTGAGATATCTAATATTTTGGCGATGTAGAAGGCGCGAGTGCCAGGAAGATTTTCTAGCACGTAATGAGATAACGAAAGATTATACTATACTACTGTTGGCACAAGGATATGATTTCAATTGATTTTTGTGAGACTAAATTAGAGATAATAATAAAAAACAACAATAATAATAATTAAATTGTATAATATAATAATATAATAATTATTATTCGAGACTATTCTGGTCATCCAAATGAAATAAATGACATTGATTTTGACTTAAATATTGTTTTAAATGATATCATTTAATTCAATTTAATTCATATATATATATATATATATATATATATATATAATTTAGTAATAAATAATATTATGTCTCATAATTAGCAGAAGCAATGCTCAAGCAGCTCTTATCTAGGACCTATGAACTCCATTTATCCAGCAGTTGTGATAAATCACTAAATAAACCAAAGTTTAAAGAGTTAAAAATTTTTTTTAAATACCTTTCTTCTTTAGACTATCGATCAATAATTTTACCAATATTGACATTGATATTAAATAAAGAATATATAGATCGCTAGTTCATTTAAGAAATTTGAAAAAAACAATGGTGAAGCGAAACTTAGTTTCTTAATTCATACAAATTAGTTTGTTAGATAATTTCATAATTAACACTAGAATTATCAACAGTTATTACATATAATTATTTCTACCAAACTTTTTATTTCGACTTGTTTGATAGTTGAGAAAATATTTAAATCAAAAGAAAACATTCAAAAAAAAAACATTATTATACTTAGGTACATGATATAAGTAGTGACAAAACGGCCCATAACCCGCGTGGGAGTAAATTTTTTAATTTTTTTTGTTTCAATGAAGTGAATTTTTAAAAAACTTTTTGTTTAAATGAATAAATTTTAAAAAAAATTTACAATTCAGCATAATGGTTACACTATAGTGAGGCCTATATTTAGTGTCGTTAAAACATAATAATAATAATAATAATAATAATAATAATAATAATAATAATAATAATAATAATAATAATAATAATAATAATAATAATAATAATAATAATAATAATAATAATAATAATAATAATAATAATATAATAATAATAATAATAATAATAATAATAATAATAATAATAATAATAATAATAATAATAATAATAATAATAATAATAATAATAATACATTCATCAACAACCAAAGAAAAAGTTAACTCACTTGGTAATAACTTCTGAATACTGATAACCCATAAGCACTGAACAATCCATTGATTAATAACTGAACAAAAATCACTAGGTATTGTGTACAAATGACTGAGTACTGTACAACTTACTATATACATATTAGGTGTTGAATAATTGAGTTTCTTATTCATTAAAATTTACTATTCAAATAATACTTACCCTTCGAACACCTATATTCAACAAACTCAACCCCCTTAAAAAATATCATTAAACTCGTTCTTAAATGAATAAATCTCTTTAAAATACTTGGTTATTGACTATACACACACAAAGAACAAATAAATATTGATAATTGTTTACTGATCAAGAAGAATAATTGAAATAAAATCACATAGAACACTGAACTAAGAAATGCAGGTTCAATTACAAAATTTATTAATAAAAATCTTCTTCACTCTTTTTATTGATCATTGCTGTCTCCAAATTGGTAAACTATTTGGTTTCTTAGCTATCAAGTGACTATTAATCAAATTCACTGAAGTCCAATCCATTGTTCTATTTTCTCTAAATAAAAATGTATTGCTTTGTTTACAGTCTTGTATGTAATTTATTGAAATTTTGAAATTATTTTGTTAAACTTAATAGTTTTGTTAAAGATTTTGAAATTTTTCTACTATTTTTGTAACATTTTTAATTTCATCCAACAGCGGACAATTATTAAAAGTTATTTTTAATGGAAATCTTTTCCGAGATGAATTTCAACCTTTTTATTAAATATACACATGCCACTAAGTCTAAAATAATTCTATTAACTGTTAACACATCAAAAAATAAACACGTTTTCTCTATTCTTTTCACTCCAACTCTTATAGTTTACTGAATGATAAATTAATTAGTGTGTATAATTGGTTGTTAATCTTATTGCTTATGAAAAGAAACTTGATTAGAAAAAATATTCTTAGATTTGTTGGGTTTAACAAAATACACAAAAGTAAAAATGGAAAATCAATAAAAACACTGACATTTGAAATAATAATTAAAAAGGCAAAATCAATTAAAATTTCAAAATAAATATTTATCGCTGGAAACGGGTATATGCTGATGCCAAATGACAAGACTAATCCAAATATAATAAAATTAAATTGATTGGCGGTCCCCAGAAGGAAATATTTAATAAAAATAGAAATTAATTAAAAATTAATTAGCTAATGGAAACCGAGCTAATGAGAAGTCCGAGCCAACAGAAAACCCGAACCGTGTGAGAAATCCGGAACGTCAACAAATTTCTAATTACGGAAAACGAGATTTGTTGATGAAGGAGACCCGGGATAAAAGAGAAACCCGCCACCAAAATAATTATTGCAAACAAATGGAAACCCCAGGAGCCCAGAAATAACTAATTTGGTTTTGGACAGAGAGATGTCAAAAATGCCAAAACCAATTTAATTTGCAGGTGACTTGATTTGCGAGATGAGTATAAAAAGAAAAGGCAGTTGGTCGAAGAGAATATTTCAGAGAGTGGAGTAAAGGAGGTAATAAGCTTAAAAACAAATCAACCAGCCAAACAAATTAAATTCTTGTGCACCAGACTGGGACATCTCCCTTTGGAAGACGTATCACTACGCATTGAATTATAGTGAAATCGTGCAGAATAATTATATAGATTATTGTGAATAGAATCGATTTTTGTGAAAGTTGTGAATAAAGTTGTGATGTATAAATTGGAAATAAATCTTATTGTATTGGATTAATTGAATTGATTAAAGAAAGACACAAAACATATATTACTTTCATTGTACTTGGAATAAATTTTCATATATTTATTGAAAATAATTCGACTTTTAAAATTACTAACTCAAAGATGCTAATGTTTTGAATAAAACGGATAGAAAAAAAATATACATACAATTTTTAAAGGGGTTGAGTTTGTTGAATATCGGTGTTCAAAGGGTAAATATTATTTAAATATTGAATTTTAATGAATAAGAAACTCAATTATTCAACACCTAATATGTATATAGTAAGTTGTACAGTACTCAGTCATTTGTACAAAATACCTAATGATTTTTGTTCAGTTATTAATCAATGGATTGTTCAGTGCTTATGGGTTATCAGTATTCAGAAGTTATTACCAAGTAAGTTAACTTTTTTTAACTTTTTTTAACGTTGTTGATGAATGTATTATTATTATTATTATTATTATTATTATTATTATTATTATTATTATTATTATTATTATTATTATTATTATTAATAATAAATAATTAAATAAATTTGGCAACGATCGTTTTGAATACAGTGTAAACACTAATGCCATTATAAATTTTATTTTTTATCATTATTACTTCACAATTAATATTATTATTGTCGTAATTATTATTATTATTATTATTATTATTATTATTATTATTATTATTATTATTATTATTATTATTATTTCTATTAGTATTACTCCAATTGTTATTATTGTTATTATAATTATTATTATTGCTTTTATTATTCTTATTATCGTTATTATAATTCCTATTATTATTGTTAATACTGTAGTTAATATTATTGTTACCATGCTTGTTGTTATTGTTCTTATTATTATTAATAATTATTATTATCATTATGCATTTGAATCTATTTAGCAAGGTCCTTAATATTACTGTTATTTTTATCAATATTACCCTCGTCACCACTTAATGTTATAGGATTATATTTAAATTCGTAGAATGGTCATTTAGATCGGATTAGGTTTACAACAGTACATTGAATATTATTTTAAATAACCTAATACATCCATTTATGAACATTCATTCACATTTATTTTGAAACCTCTGTACTAGAACTTGTTAAGCCATTAACTCATTTTCGAATACCTTAGCCAAAAGTGTATAAGAATGGGACGAGAGCCATGGTGTCCTCAATAATGCTTCTATCACATCGTCCAAGCGTCGATGGATTCAAGTATTGCTATAGAGATCTTCCCAAAAATCATACAATAAAATAAATTACAGTCACCCTCATACCTCCTCTCATTCAGACGATGTAAACGTTCACTAGAATAACGTCTCTGTATAAATTTATAGAGATCTCATTTTGTAAATTGGTAATATTGAATTAATTAATGGTAAATGTGTTATGACAACAATCATTTGATTTATTTCAGTGGATTAAACATCGCAATTGTCGGAGAGATTTAGAAGAGACGTCGCAAAATACCACGCAGAAGCGATTACACAGAATCAGAGGGCCGAGGCGATGTTACGTCGATGTCGACGTATGGAGCAGACCTGGAGTAAGCCTGAAGAAGTAACTAAGCTAAAGGCGGAAGTGGAAGAACTGCTGGCAAAATTGTGCAGAAGGAAGGATCCCTGTCTCAAGCCGATCAGAAAATAAAAGAACAGGAAAAAGAAATTGCACAGATAAAATTATAAGACGAAATCCAAGATGGACTGGTGTGGTGTGGCAGTAAACTGTTCACCGAGCAGGAAGCTATAGTTATCCGGAATGTGATGGGAAAGACATAAACATAGCCATCACTTTGCCCGAAAAAGTACCCAACCCTGAGTCAAAGCCAAACAGGAACAGACAAAAAGCTCGACCAGGGAAGCGCAAGCGAGAGCATCAAAACAAGGTTAAAGCCGCCAGAATGCTAGGTCATATTCTCAAATCAAATGGGATTTGATTGACATTAAATTGCAATGTTCACAAAAAATTTGTGATTCATTCAATTGTGTTTAATTATTATTATGTCATTATAATATAAACTTTGTTATGATTTGTCTTTTATCAAAAATTGAATAAACTAGTTAGTTGTGCTAGAGGAGGGACAGACAAAAATAGATCACGAGGTCTTCTATGAAAGCTCATGGACCCAAAAAGAATATTAGGTCATTGACAATCTTTGTAAAGAAGCTCATTCTTTGCTAATATTCACCCACTAGCACACAGTATCAACTTCGTTTTTTGACGGGTGTCTAGCGGTCACTTTTTATGTTGGCGCTGGTTAGGGATTGGTTAACCCTTAGATCCTTCAATAAACTTTCTTTTTACCCAATCGGTGCCTACCAAAATATTAAATGGAATTTAAGTCTTGTGAACCATTGATGCAACAGGCCATTTTGACCGGTCGATAGTTCTAGTGTTAATATTGTTAAATCGATTATTTTACAGGTTCAGTTAATCTCGGACAAGAGAAAAGTAGAGAAAAGTGATATGACTATTTTTAGAATATCAACATTTTAAATATTAATTTCTTATTCGAATTTTATCAACAATTATAACAATTACAATTATAATTTTATTTAAACTTAATTGTTTGAACTTAAATTGTTTTTTTAGAAGTATATTTAAAATATCCAAAAGAAATTCATGACAAAACAAAACATTTTCCATTTACTCCACATAAAAGAATAGTAAAATATGAAGAATTATCACCATAGCAAAAAACAAGAAATCCACAACAACATAATTCAAGTGAAAAATTAATATGTGATCAACATGATAAAAATTTTATCTTTTACATTATAGAATGTTACAATTTTATCTTCGACGTGGAATAAAATTAAAACGAGTTCATAATATAATTTCTTTCAAACATAAACCATGGATGTAACCTTATATTAATGGAAATATTACAAACAGAAATATTGCAAAAAAGAATAAACAGTCTTCTTGATACAATATTTAAACTTTTAAACAATACAGTCTTTGGTAAAACAATGGAAAATCAAGACAAGTATAGAACAATAAATTATTTACAAAATATGATCTTAATTCATAATTAAAAACAATTTTGAAACCAACATTTAAAGGTGAATAAATGTTTTTAGAAAATCTTACAGCTTTTGAAATTGGAAATTATGAAAAAGTATACAACAAACAAATATATTTAGGTTTTAGTATATTAGAATTATCAAAACTTCAAATGTATGAAGCTTATTGTGATTTATTACAACCATATTTCCGCAAGGAGTTATCAACCGGAGCTTTCAAAGATAGAATTTCTTTACATAAAATGGATAAAGATTCTTTCTTTTTAAAATTTCAATCTCATGATGTTGATCAAGAAATAAAAGATGATCCTATTTTAAGTCAATATTTTAATGATTCCGGGAAATTATTTTCTTATAAAGATGAAAGACCGAATAATGTAACAAATAAAGCAATATTTATTCGTGCAAAACAATATTATTTTTTCACTCAAAAACCATGTGGTGATAATATAAAAAATAAATGAATTCAAAAATGTATGACTAAATTAATGACACACGAAATGTATAAAGATTGTGTTGAAAAAGATAAGACAAGATTTTAAATTGTTAATGCTATTAGAAGTATAAAACATGACATTTATTTAGTTGAACAAAATAAAATATACTTAAATACTTATGATAACAAAAGATGGATTCAAGATGATGGATTTACAACACTTCTATATGGAAATCATTTAATAGAAATAATATCTCGAATTGATGAAAAGAGAGAAGAATATACAAATTTAGCTTTAGAAAATTTTATAATTTAAATTTAGAAAATATAAAAATTCAATTTTAGAAAATATAAAAATTCAATGGGAAAATGTCGGAAATTTGTTTCATTTAAATATTTAAAAAGACATACATCATGAATAAAATAAATTTTTAAAAATAAATTTTTTTATTTTGTTATATTATTTAAAGAATAAGAAACTTGAAAGAATTAAAATAAAATCAAAATCAAAAATATCAAGATTACAAATTATTGAATTACAAATTTCAAAATTATAAATTCTTGATCTTCATTTTTATATTCTTGTTTTAATTTTTTAGTCATTTCTTTTTTAATTTCGATTTTTATTTCTTTAGAATATTTAATTTTATTAATATTTTCATTTATTTCTTCTATTATTTTATTACTTACTTCTATTTCAGTAGGTGATAATAATCCATCTTTTTCTTTTTTGAAGTTAAACCGATTGAAATTCTTTCACCGAGAAAAAGTAACAAAGCATTTGATCCTCCAAATATTGAAAACATTATAATTGAAACAAAAGGAGCTACATCGATTAAACTTATACCAGAAAATAAGCTGGTTGAAATTGTCAAGATTCCAGTTATTGAAAGACAACAATTTAATTTCCTGTATCAGCTTTAGTCCATCGAGATTTTATTTTTTTATATAATGTATTAATTTTTCATCTAGCTTTTTCTTTTCTAATAGGAATTCATTTATTTTATTAATCGAAGGATTATTCGTAGAATCTTTATTCGTAGGAGCTTTTATTTTTTCAATTGGAAGATTTTCTATATAATTAAAAACATTTTGTTCATTCAAAGATGAATAACTCTTTCTTGAAAATTTTGAAAAGTTGCGTTCCATTTTTAATTCTCTATTTTGACGGCTTCTAGATTTTTATATATAAAACCTTCTAAATGTTTAAATTTCTTACCAGAAAGTATTGGATTTGATCCTGTGGTTGAAAATAAATCATATAATTTTATATTATTCATACTTGCTAATTTCCTATTTATAAATTCTATTTTTTCAAATTCCCTATAACTTTGATTTATTAAAAGATCTAGAATTATTCCACTTATCACCAAAAAGCGTAGTTGGATTATTTTTTATTATAAAAGAAATCATGGATGACTGTTCTTCAATAGCATAATAATCAAACGCTTTGTTATTATAGTTTATATTATTGAGGTTTGATGTTTCTATATTTTTAGTAACATATTTTTTGAATATTTCGAAATCATTCAAGAGTGAAGAATCAATTTTATAATGACTTATTTCATTCGTGAGAGTATCAATTACCTTCATTCGGTCATCGATTGCACTCAAAGTTTTTTTAGTTGAAGAGATTTCATCATCAGTTAGGTTTTGCTTGCTTTTCATCTTGGATGATTGGTTATTCAATTTACTCATTTCAAAATTCATTAATTTGTTTATTTTATCCTGTTTCTAAAATTATAATATATCTTTTAATTTCATCTAAACGTTTAACAATTTCATTAATTTGAACAATTTGTTTTGTATTCGATTCTCGATTTACAAATTTTTTATTAACTGCATCTAAATAATTTTGAGGATATGAAAGATTTGAAATTGAATTATTATTCATGTTTAATTCTCCTCTCATCCTACCACCATTTTCATTTACAAATTTACTTTCAACTTGTTCCAAAATTGCGTTAGTATTTAATGCTAGTGTTCCACCATCAATATTTTCAGGAATTACAATACTCATGTTTAAATTGTATTTTATAATAAAAGATCTAGAATAATATCTTTGAAAGACAGTCGCTTGCGCTCAAAAGATAATCCCTTTTCCTCTGACAGTCGCTTGCGCTCTAAATTTAATAAAATAAAAATACATAATTGTCCACATATTTTTGTATTCTCTTTTTGAACTTGCCAAGTATTATAGATATGACCACCGGTTAGATATAATTTCATTTCTTGGATTGGAATTATTCTATATGAATCAAAATAAATTTTATATTTTTTAGAACAATGAACCCAATGAGATCCATGTTCTTTTGTTGTTTGAAGATTAAAAATAATATTATTTGAATTTAAATAATTTTTAATTTCATCTCATAATTATTTTACATTTAATATTTAAATCTTTTAAAATATCACGTAGATAAAAATTAGTTATAGTATCTCGATCATATTTATCTAGAAATTTATTCATTTCAAAACATGTCATTTTTAAAGAATTAAAGATTGTACTCAAACCTGTCCTAAATGTGCACAAAAAGAAATATTTTCATTATTAAAATTTATTAAATTATCATTTTGATCTACAATTTTAAAATTTATATTTGAAACAGTATTTCTAATCAATGGAAAATATCTTAGTGTTGATATATGTTGTACAATTCTATATCCACGCGGAACTGTTCCATATGGAAAACTATATATACAATTCTTTCTTCTTCCATTGTGATATATTCCTTCAACCAAACTTATAGAGGTTATATTTGAAATATCTACAATCTTTTCAGCGATAAATAATTCATCAGTTGTATTATTTTCATAAATTTTACCAGTGAATTCTAAAATATTACCGAATTTATTTTTATCTAGAAATGAAATACTATATCCTTTTTTAATCAGCATGCTTATTTTTGCTGTTGAAATATTTAATGAAAAAGTAACAATATTTTCTTCAATTTTAATCAATTCAATTATTAATTTAAATAAAACATCTAATTCATATGCTCCAGGTGGAATTGTTATCAAACTATATGCATTAACAACACCCATAGTATTTGGTTTTCTAATACCAAATTCATTATTATCTTTTGTTATATTAAAAATTGTATTAAATGTTGTAAACCATGATAATCTAACTTCATAATTATAATCTTGATTTAATTCTAAAGGAATTGGAAAATTAGCAGAAAATTCTGATTCTTTAGAATCAAAACTTAAATCTGTTGAATATTTTGTAAATAAAATATTAATCATTTTTTCTAAACTTTTCTCCAATTTATAAGAAAAACATTTAGGTTAAAGAACCGAAAAAAGAATTAATTTGGTGGAGCGCCAGCGACTGTTATAGGAACAATTACAAGACCTTCTTTTTCTTGATTTTTGAAAAGCTTTTTTATATAAATTTTTATTTCTTCATACTCAGGAGTTCCAGGAATCAAAAATATTGTTTTTGGTTTTGATAATTCCAACAATTCTTCAAGAGTATATACTAAATCAGCATCATTTGATATCCATTGAACTTTTTAGTTTGATGTCTCTTGAACTTTTTCATTTGATACCGGTTGGTTTTCATCCAGAAATAGCTGAGTAGAGATCTCCAGAAATTTAAAATTTGATTTCAATTTATCCATAACTATTCTAAACATGATAATTTATATTATTTTATATTTATATTATATTTAGCATCTTTCCACTACCTGTTTCAATATTTAATTCTTTTTCAACAAAAACACAAAAAAAATATTTTCCTTTAAAACCATCATCTTTTGTCATTTCTATTGTTACATTTACTCCATTAATTGCTAGTTTATCATCTTGCTCACTAACATCAACGCAAAATATGGTATATACATTTTTAAAATCTGAAAACTTTAATTGTGGTTCAACAAAAATTCATCACACATTAAAATATAACTTTTATATAGCATTGATTGATAATTTTTTACTTTATCAAATGCTATTGGTTTTCCAGCATAATAACTTGAATTTAATTGAACATTTAAAGATTTTAATTGTTTATTATTACCGCTTGATTGAATAAATTTTGAATTATTAGTTGTATAATTAACTGTTGAATCTTTAACTCCAATCAAAATAAATCGAGGTCTTTGATTTAACATTGTTGGTTTCCATGAAAATATACTTGTTTCTAAAATATTTATGCAAGCTGGTTGTTCTTTGAAGAAAATTTACATTGATAGGTTTTGAAATCATGTTTAAACTTTCAAGCATTTGAGTTTCTAAATGTGGGTTACAAGTTATTGATCTAACCATCAACATCATTCTTTCAAATCTTATTTTTGGTTTAGATTCTGGTTTTAAAACTTTTCCATAAAACTTTTTATAATCTTCATTCCTTTCCATTTTCAATCCAAATGTATTAAATAAATTATTCTATTATATTGTTGAAAGAATCCAAATATATTTTTTAAAATATATATTCCATCAAATGTTTTGGTTGAATAAAAACTTTTTCTAATTTTATATCCTTTATTATTTTCATCACCAGTACCAGTATCTGGAATCCATCTACTTAGTTCACCATCTTGATTTTTACAATTAGAATCAGTCATAATAAATTGTAATAATGAACTCATTTACCAGGATATCTTATATTTTCAACTTCTTTTGATCCTAAAGTTATTGAAATTTGATTAAATAAATTTAAAAACTAATTATGTTCAAAGTTGTATCATCAGTTGGATCAACACCTGTAATTTCAAATTTATAATATATGAATGAATTGCAAATATCAAGTGGATTTGATGATTGTTGAATTTGAAACAATAAATTTCCAAGTGAATTTAATGCTTCTGCAGATGAAGTTGATGGTAAAACTTTTAAATAATCTTTCTTTTTTAATTCATGATTAAATTTACTATTTTCATCCAAATTGAAAATCGACATTCTATTTATTATTCAAAATTTAAGAATTTGAAAGTTTAAGAATTTGAAAACTTGAGATATTGTTTTTTATCAATCAATTTTTTAATTAATAATCTTGACAAAATTGCATTTACACAATTGGATTTTCACAATTATTATTTCCTGCTTTCCTAGAAGCTAAATATTTTCTTAATTCATAAAATAATTCACAAGGATTATTGGATAAAAAATAATATTTAAAGGCTCTACGCTCTAATCCCTCACATGTTATTTCTGTATTCCTGGGGTAGTTGCTCGCGCTCCTTGATTAGTTTTTCTTTAGTTGATATTTCATCACCAAATTCTTTAACTTTTTTATCTTTTTCAATTTTAACTTTTTTAATTTCTTCTTCATATGTCGGTGGTTTTTGAACAAATTATTATATTTTTTTATAATAATTATTTGATGAAATAGAATTAATATCTTTTGTTATATTATCATATTTTCAATATCACTTATTGGAACATTTAATTCCTCTTTAGAATTAAATGCATTTCCTTCAATTGTTTTTTCAATCCATTAACAAAACTTTTTTCTCATTATTATTTGATGTTATGTATGTTATTGGAGTAAATGTAGTACTAGACATTTTTAATAGTAAAATTTTCTTTTCTTGTATGGAGAAAGAAAAATTCCATCACCATCAATCTCTATTTTTATACTTTCATTTTTTAATTTTTTCAAAATTTGTTTTCATTTTTCATTTTTAGTAGGACTCTTTTTATTAATACATTTTATAAAATCAAAAATTCCTCGATCTTGATACGGATCTAAATAAATTCCTTCTCCTTCTGGAAATTTTTCTTGTGAGGAATTAAGAATTTTCGCCTTTGAAGCATCAGCTAATTGCGCTTCCTTAGTATTTTTAACACCAGTTGTTATTCCACCTGCTGCTCCTACTACAGCTGTAATTCATCCAAAGGCTAATGGTAATAAAGCTGCTAAAGGTAAAATTCCACCTTCGGTAGTCGCTTGCGCTCCTCCAGGATGTTCTGCTTCTTTTTGTTTAATTTCTGCTATTTTCTTTTTACTAATGTATAATTTTTTACAATCATATTCAATAGCTGCAGGTTTATTTGTTTCTACTATTTTTCTTATTTTTTTTCTATATTATCAACAGTCTGTGTATTAATAATTTCATCAACCATTTTTAATAGAAATTATTAAAAAATAATTTTCTGGAGTTCATTTTGATAGAATTTACCTAGAATTTCTTCACCATTCAAGTCTTTAATTCCATAAGTTATTGGTTTTGTATTATTAATTTTTGAAATGATAAACATTTCTTTAGATCATTTATGTGTTGAACCTTTTTCAAATTTATTTTTCCATTTATATATTCAAACTCGATCGCTAATATTAAATTTTTGTTTTTCTTGTAAATCTTCATTAGCATAATTGTTATATGGGTAATTTCTTTGATTAGATCAGGATTCTCACTTACTTCTGTTGGTGAAACTACTATTGTTCTATGAATTTTATTATTATATTTATTAATTAATTATGGTAATACATCTATCCAAATTCTATTTCCTTTTTCTGTAAATTTTTTATGCATCCAATTTTTCAATGTTCTATTAAACCTTTCAATTATAAGATTATGTGAACCATAACTTGATCTATCATCAGGTGAATTAATAGTTGAATAAATTTCAATATTATTTTCTTGCCTAAATTCTTCAAATATTTTTTTATAAAACTCAACCATTATCAACATATAATTTTTAGGAATTCATTCTGGGATTTCTTAAAATATAAACTCGAATCCTTCTTTAATTGAATTTCCTGTTTTGTTAAAATATATCTATAGTTTTTATTATTTTTAGGAATTACGGTTTCAATTAAATCTGCTGACCAAATATCATCTTTATTGAAAACTTTTATTTTTAAATATTTTTTAGGTTTTCTATATTCTTTGTGTAGTTCATTCGCTAGAGTAGTATTTTGATTGTCTGAGTTTGTTGGTAATTCTCCGAAGACAGATTCCATCTTTGTTTTCATTGCTAGTTTTCCTATTGCTCTTGAAAATCTTTCAGAAAATAATGGATTTTGAATATCATTTAAATCCTGAATCAAATCAATATCTGCTTTTTGACGAGAACAAATATCTTCTTGACGATACACTATGGCATGTTTTAAAGCCGCTGGATCAACTCTGTTAACTGGTTCTTCTCCAAATTTAGGATTATCATTTTCATCATGTCTTTTATCTAAACGAGTTCCTGGCGAAACATCTCTATGGTTTCCAAGAGAGTCGGACTATATCTTAGAGAATCAATTAAGCTGATTAGACTTTTCATCCACACCAACATTTAGTCTCTGAACAATCTCCATATTCTAATCATAACGAACTTGGGAGACGTGCTGCGGGTTGTCCATCTATTCTTTTTCGTTTTTACTATTGAGATCAATCATTACTCGAGTTCCTTCATTAAATTTCTCTAATTAAGTGGTAGAAAAAGACTTTAGGAGTTTCCCGCTATTTGAAGGTGTTGCATTTGCTAAATTCATAAAATGGTGAGATTTAATTTCTTGTAATAAATATCCTTTTAAAATTATTTTATTCGATTTTGATAAATTCTTCTTTGCTTTTAAAGGTTTTAAATTTATCCAATTAAAACATTTTTTTATTTGTTCTTCATCTTCAAAATTAAAACTAGAAACTGGTAATGTGTGATCTTTATGCCAATAAGAACCTTGATTTTACCAAGTCATTCCGTCATAAAATTGAAATTCAATCCATTGCTGGGATTATAACAAAACATGAATACAAATAATAAAATTTTGAAATTATCAAAATCAATTAAAATTAATTAAAATTTTGAAAAAAGTAAATATCGATATTTTTCGGGAGGAAAATGTGGTAACCGGTCACAAATTTGATTGTGAAGACGAATAAAATATTATTAGACTGAGATAAGGTATGTTGAATGGCCGGGAGCCCAAAAACAAATTAATTAATTAATTAAATTATTTACTGACGAACCCATTAATCAAGGGTCACCGAGCTGAACGTCAGCTTAATGTGGTTCCCAACATTAGTGGAACGGGCAATAAATTGTCCGAAATGGAAAATTGTTTTTCAATAGTAATCCAGATTTATGGGAATCCAAAAGCTATAAAATCAACTGACTACAAAATAAGTTGCCAGTGGTCGGAGCGCGAAAATATCGAGTAGAAGGAAACGAGCGAATAGTCGTAAATCGATAAAGTTAATCAGATTGCAGTTGAATTTACATCGTGATACCCTTAGGGTGTATACGATAAATAAATTATTGTGTATCGTTGTGAATATTTGTCAATAAAGATTTCTTTGTTGGGATTTTGTCTTATTGATTATTGAACACGAGGAGTCGGATCGAGAGACCTATTCATCGACGAATATTTAATATCCCAACACCATTGATAAAAATCATTTATTGAGCATCCTAAATAATTCATTAATGTTCGACTTTCTTTGTTTTGTTTTAATGCTCTTCTAATACCTCCATATAAATGATGAGTTAATTTAAGTTTGGGATTTTCAATATATCGTTTTTTATACCTTTCATTAATTTTTTCCTTTTTATTTTGTGCATATTTTCGTTCACACTCTTTACAATCAGAATTATAAACCTAATAATTCCTCTTTAATCTAGTCCTAAATTCACTTATAGGATTTTCAATATTACACTTTGTATTTACTTTTATTGTTAAAGTAGTTTTCAAATTTCTTATTCTTAATAAACGTTTCACTTTATATTTTTGTTCTCTTATCTTATTTTCTATACTTTCACATTCTTTACACATTCCAAGAAAATAGGATTTTCCTTTTCCGTTAATAATTTTAAAAGATTCAATTGATTTTTCAAGATTACATTTATTACAAATTTTTAAATCCATTTTTAGTTTAATTATATTATTATGAATTTAGCAAACACTAGCATGTTCTTTTTTTAAAACACACTTGAGCCCCAGTTCACTCAAATAATTGTATTTTGGAAGATGATGTTCTCCTAAATATTTTGCCCATGGAAATTCTGGTAATTTAGAACTTACAGTTTGTAAATCTCCCCCAGAAGTGTGAAGGTGTGAAGTGTGAGACATTTTTTGGCAGATTTTAGTATTTTCATGTTTTGCTTTGTGAGCTATTGGAAGATATTTATTACAAGAATTACAAAAATATTTTTCTCGAATTACCATATTTTTAAAATTAAAAAATTTGAAATTAAAAAATTAGAAAATTAGAAAATTATGAAAATTTAAGAAATTTATTTTTATTATTCCATGTTAAGTAGTGTGCTTTTAAGCATTTTCGGCGAAACTACTAAATGCAAAATAGAATCTCATAGATTGAAAATAAATTTGACACCATATTCCAACAAATGGTGGCACTCAAAGAAAAACTCACAAATAACCCACCACCCTCACAAAATTCGTATAATGTCGATATTGATGATTTAATTCTCTCTGATAACCAAAATGCAACACCAACCATAGACAACAACACATTGCCTCTCTTTTCCCGACCAGAGACATCACTACCTCTACTTTGACTCCGAAGCTGATAACTCAAGGCTAAATTAACGAAATCTATGTTAAATGTACGGTGCCAAAATGCAAACACGGCAAGATAGGGCCATTGATGCCATTAAAACAACTTGACCACCCGCAAAAAAACACAAAAAGACCATAAGGAAAAATGACACATTCCTATGCCTGGTATGGGAGAGGAACAAAATAAAGCCCTTTGTCATTGCACTCACAAACATTGAAACACACCTTATCGAAAAACACCAATATAAACCCATCCGCTGCACAAGAGAAGAGTATAATGACCAAACGACGTATATTGACATTTTACTCTTAACCATGAAGGTACTCTTGTTTGCTCATACATCCCCCAAAAAAGACCCTGCGATACTCACCTAACAGTTAATACACCTATCCTTGATATCCACAAGCATATTATCATAAAGCATAAAACTGAAACCTTTGATGACACAAATAACGTCAAAGGCCACTGCTGTATAATCACTAATCTCACTGATGCCTTAGTACATTAAAACACCCATGCAACAACCTCTACCGAAATTATTATTGAGAATGAACCTCTTACACACATTCTTGTGACCACTTCCGACATTAACTCAGATTGACTATCACAGCACCAAATCTCTGTTTTAATGCTGACATATGCTACCAAACCAACAACCATCTTCATAGATAGTTTTATTGGCATTGTGCATGCCAAAAGAAACTTTATTACCTTTTTTGCTGCTTTCCCTTTTCACCTATACCCTTCCTGGAATGACATAATCTGGCCTCTTTATCTTGATAAAAACCACTGGGCACTCTTATATATAAATAAAACCCAAAATTATGCTCCAATTAATGACCCTAAATGCGAAAACAGCCTGCTTATACATAAGACGCACGCTACCTCCATACTCAAAACTTTAACTCACTTTCAAAATATAATCAGACACAACACAATTACCCTACATAAAATACCATATCCCAAATGCGAACGTATTAAAAAATCTGGCTTATATATATGACACTTCGCCAGATGCCTTGCCACAAACACATCCATTACGCTACCCATAATACCTGATCTAAGAGATCAACTCGACCAATTAATAACCAGAATAATTAATAACAAAAAAAAATTCAAACGACCTAAATAAATATAAAATATTCATAAAAGACTTGATCTTACAAATAAATACAAATCTTATCGAACCTGACATTGGACTCGCCAAAATTTGCAAGATACATGAAGCCACTTGCCCGCAGAAATACAAGCCCATGCACGTAGTTCCGAATTTCTTCGTCCATAACGATCACAAGCGACTGATTTTCGAGCTACGGCAAGGCTTTGATCGAAAGTTTAAGTTTCTGTCGATAAAATACTTTATCCAATTACTAATATATCAACCACACCTACAGACGACAACCTTATAACCTATTTCGAATCGTCAATTAAGCACATCAACGCAATAATACATGCGATACTAATATCCCTGACCCTGAATTCCTATCAGACACACCATGACATCCGAAGACCTTATTGCTGCTTACAGCTGTCTGACACATACTCTACCCCAGGTAGTCATAAAATCACCTTCGCTGACTGGCACAAACTTGACCCTGACTTTGAATTCCTTACTGCACTCTTTAATTGTATCCTTCGCACTAAATAAACAAGCCCAAATAAATGGAAAAGCTTTAGAACAAAACTAATCATAAAACCAGGTAAAGAGCATTCACCGCATCAAGTATCCTCATGGAGACCACTTCTATACTTGACACAGCTTATCGCTTCTTTGCTGCTATCATCAATAACAGGTTCTTGTCCTGGGAAGAGAAAAGAAAGCTTCTGTGCAGTTACCAGAAAGTGGTTGGCATCCCTGGCGGATGCGCAGAACAACACAGTTATCGGTCTGTCAAAGGAACGGGCTTTTAAGAATGGGAAGGTTAGATTTAGCTGATGCCTTTGGAAGCGTCCCCCATGATCTGATTTGGCATACTTTTGTCGAGGCTGAAACTGAAAAACAAATCAATAAATCTCATTAAAAATGTACAAGGACTGCTACACAACATATGAATGTGAAGGCAAACACACTAAGCTTATTAAGGTCAATAATGGAGTAAAACAAGTCTGTCCAATGTCCATGACACTCTTCAGTCTTTCAATAAACTTTATCCTACAAAATATCCTCACTGACTACCCTTTAACCATAAACAATTACAACATAAGCATTATGGCCTATACTGATGATCTTGTCCTTATATCTGACTCTAGAGACAAAATGAGACAAATAATAAATGACATCACTAAATATGCTGATTCTGCAACTCTCAAATTTCGACCCAACAAATGTGGATATTTCCAATTAAAAAGAAACCACACAGATATACCAATCATGCTCTATGACGAATATATTCCCATTATTGATGAGAACAATATCTATAAATATCTTGGTGTCGACTTCGGCCAAAAAGTCAAACATGACATTGACACCATACTAAATGTTGCCCTCAATGACACAACAAAAATAATGTCTTTTGATTTACACCCTGCTCAAAATCTACTAGCATATAAAACTTTCATACACTCTAGGTTGATTTCCCCTTTAGAAACTGTAACATTAACCATATAATCCTAGACAATAACCGAAATAGTTGTACAACACCGAGAAAAACAACTAGGATTTGACCAAAAAATAAAAAGATTGATTAAAAATATGCTTGAAGACATTCATCAAAACATGAATAATAACTTCTTCTATGCCCACTCTAAACTAGGAGGTCTCGAAAACATAAGTAATCAAAATATATATTATAATATTATAACAATTTTAATTCAATACACCCGAAAACATAAGCTAAATCAAAATATCTATCCTAAATTTACTAATCAAATTATTTCAAAACATGCCATATCACATGATTTTGCACATTGATTTTTAGATTCAATGACATTATCAATAACGCTTCACATAAAACACATTACAAATAATTATTAAAAATTTTACTGAAATTTTTAATGACAAATTTGCAAATTCTAAATGCCTACTTTATTTATACACCCAATATTGTTACCAATATTGGTTGATTCTTTCGGTTGATTATGTTTAAGAACTTGAATACAAATATAACGGAAAGTCTCGCAAATGTGGGTGGCATTGAACAAATTACATGTGTTGGGCTCAGAGCCACAATTTAAACAAAATAAAAATAAACATTAAAGTTAAAGAGCGGAAGTAATGGAAGGAATCACTGCACATAAACATGCACCGCACAAAGACATTAAAATCAATAAATAACATAATAACTGAAACAAAGTAAAATATAACAAAAATTAAATAAAACAAATAATTAATTAAAATTCGAAAATGCCTACAGACGCAAAAAGAAAACATAAAGAAATAAAATAAACTGCCAAAACCTTGCAAAATAAGGTTTAGAAAAAACATAGGCAGAAGTGGCGGCCAGAAAATAAATAAAAAGGGCTAAAAATAATATTATAAGAAAATGATGATAAAAATAAAATTCAAATATAATATAAATTATAAATCAAAAAATAAAGAAAAATATACAAAAAATAATAAAAATAATTTTAAAAATAACAAAATAATTAAAAAGCCCTAAAAATGGCGGAAAATCGCCTATTGGTCGAACACATGCACGAAAATACTATAAATACAGTGATGAATTTCATTAAATCTAATCTTATGCTTTATTGAAAATTTCAATTTTGATACTACAGTTTCAACGAATTAAGTAAGGAACTTTTCATTGTAAATTTGTGTAATTAATTCTCATGATACATTTTATTCAAATTAAATTTTTCGATGTTACGTCTCATTTCGTTACTAACATCTATATCTATATATGTATATCTATACGTTCGGACCCTGTAAAATCATATATTGTAATGTATAGAAATAGATGGTTCATGGGACCGACCGTGTGCCGGCTAGTGGGTGAAAACCCTTAGTTGAGCTCGTGGGTCATGCCTCGTGAACCTCTTGGCAGTTCGCAGTCGGTTCCGGCTTTGTGCACGGGGACCGCTACGCAGGGCGCCATGTATACTCGAAGCGGCTGCTGAAAATGTGGCCGGAGCGAGTCGTTTAAAATCACGGGAAGAGCGGAAGACTTTAGTTAGGGGAAAGCTAAGGCGGATCATGCTTTGATCTAAAACATTTTTTCAAGTATTCCGAACGAAAATGTGCTGATAGAACTGGGCAGCAAGGATAGAACATAAGTCGAAAATGATGAAAAATGTTTTTTGTGCAAATAGCTATTAAATCAATAAATTAAACGATAGTAGAACAATTCATTACAAATGACAAAAATGACAATTACTTTGCCGATAAATGCTCCACAGGAGAGCAGCACGATTGACCATTCCAAATTTTTCTCTGGAAATAGACTAAAGAAAATCCGCGAACGAAATGTCGTTTTGAGTAAGAAATCCACCCTCGTCTTATAGCTAAGACATCCACCGTGAATATAGGCAGGTGACTCGGGGAACGATTTAGGGAATCCACATCCAGTAGGGCGAGTGAATGCAAACCATAATGTAAAAATCCAGAAACGCACAAATACATAAGAATCCATTTTAACCGTCACCGTATGAAAATTTGTTCAATAACTGCACTGATCCGTATAAAACTTTTGTAGGCCGTGTGACTTGTGTTTCAAAAAAATCAATAGACAATATAAGTTACTTAATCTAAAAGAAAGTTTTTGTTTTGTCGTTTGGATTTAATTCGCTTGCAGTATTAGGACTCATCGCGGAAAGACGTAAGTTTTCATATTCGTAGTATAATCTTTTATATAAACCAACCTCAAATCTAACTCATAACTTTGCCGTCTGTGAATTAATATCAAATATCAATGTTACCATCAAACGCGATCAATTACCATTAACGTTTAAGCGGGGAAACTGCGGATTTCTATTCTACGGCAGCAGGAGTCGTAAAAATAGTAGGTGGTCAATAAAATAAATTTTGAAGACTATAAACCGTCTGTAAGTAATAGTGGAGCTACACTATATTATTAAACCTCAACCTTAACCTGGAAATCGGTAATTTGTCATTAAATATTATAAATCATTAGTAGGTAATAACAGAAATTTTAGAATTACGCTATATTCCAAATTAATCAATTTAACTTGAAAAAACGGTAAATTGTTGTGAAATTATTAATTATTAATAACTAATGACCGAAACCTTAAAACTACCCCTCCATAATTGATAGCTCAGTTTATAAACAATTAAACCACCGCCTTTTAATTCGAAATATTAATTATAAACCCATAATTATGTAGTATCTTGAAATTTAGTTATATAAATAATTTAATAGTGGTCTCAAGTGTAAAATTGTGTTATATAAACAATTAATAATGGTATCGTGTTATGTTCTTAAGCTCCATTAGATAAATAACGATGGTTATGTTACCTAGTAAATCTTACCTTAGGAATAAATTAATAAAAGTATCGTGTTTTAAAATTCACTACCCAAATAAATGGTCGGAATCCACCCCAACCGTTAGCATACAAACAAAGTAATAGTCCCGGCAGACGCAAGATATATCATATGACTTCGCCTAATCCACTATGGTAGGACGGGATTTACCGTCCTGGTCATATATACAAGTTGGGAGTCAAGGTCATAGTTAAGGGGAAAACAAACTCAAATTGCCGCCGATACTCCACTTCTCAACATCACTCAAATTCTGTTTTATTTTTTGTTAATACTTCCTTTTATTTATTATTTCGGTTAAATCTTTCTCCTTTTCTACCAGTATGACGAACAATGACAACGCTATCAACTCAATGAGGATCCCTCGCCTGCCCCCTTCAATCGTGGCAATCCGCCACAAATACGAAGATCTCAAAGTTCAACACAGAGACCTCCAGATGAAGCATGAAAGGGTAAAAGAAACCTGGGCTCCACCAGAAGTCGTCAGGGAGCTCAGGCAGAAAATCTCTCGACTTACCCAGGCGCGCGACGAACTAATCGTCGAGTCACGCGCCCAGCGTCTACTGATTCGCGAGCAGTCGGTGGCGCTCCGACAAGCTTTCTCGGACACCGAACTCCGAATCCGGGTTCCGGGGAATATTCGGGCGGAGCAACTCGATATAGTTCCGGCTCACCACCTCCCCAATGTTGAAGATTGACCTAACCCGATAGCAAACGTTCCTACATCGAGCGCGAATCTCACGCACTTACCACCTTCGGTGCAGGTAGAAACTCGGGCGAACTCTTCCGCCCCTACGGCCCGTCACCGGCCAAATCGAAACAAGCGGCGTCGGGATCGACGCCGTCAAGAAGAAACCCGTCTCCGGGAAACTCGGCCAATGGAAGGGGTGTGCCATATAGACGATTTGCCACCCCCCTACCAAGAGTTCGAGATCTCAGAACTCGACCCGGACATCTGCTATGCTCCGCGGATTTTGTTCTCCTCTCCCCAGAATCTATCCACATTAACTTAGTGTACGAGGAGAACGAACCGCCTCAACTGATCCGGTCTCTAAATGACCTCGAACTGAACTTGGAGGAAATCGCCATCCTCACGGGGAAGTTCCAAGCATCGGCCCCCGAGGCGAAATTGCAGGGCCATCTTCGCGAAGAGACGAAGATTTTCGAGGCGACCCCGCGCCATATCGGCCACCCAAGAGGAGATGCCTCCCAACTGACATGGACGCAGAGGAGAATTAAGGCCTCCATTCGATTTTCCTGACTATTCGCATTTTGCTGATCATACTGGTTGATCCAACATTTGCTAACATTAATATGGCATTCGGCTATTGTACACAATTCCAACGTGATTCCGGTCACGGGTGTATGATAGTGATTAAATTATGTGGCGTACGGAGGAGTTACCCTCTAGTGATGGTAAGTGACAGTACAGGGTTAAGCTGACTCAAGGGTCTGGTATTCAACACTTCCCTACGACCAACACATGTAAATTGATAAATGAGATCTGTACGCAATTTAACCCGAGTTTTAACTGTTAATATACATTTAGTACCTTATATGAATTAGAAAAGGCTCAAAATCTAAATTTTCCGAAAGCTTAATTATCTTTCTTTTATAATTTGTTAAACCTTTTGAATACGATAATATTGTTGAGCCAGAACACAAACGGCCTTGTAAATGTTTGAATGAATCGGTAACACACATGCAAACATAACATGCGATTTAAACTTAAAACTATTAAAACACCAATTAACCCTATCAAAATGCGAGAAAGAAAACAATTAAATATAAAATTATAAAACACAAAAATAAATTAAAATAATAACAAAGTGCAACAAGATCCGCACGATATAAATATAAACATAACACGAAAACCCAACAATTTGACCGAAATTTGACAATTTATCAAAAATGCGAAATTTCATGAAAATGAAATAAAAATCAAATAATTTGAATTAGAAATAATTCAATTAAAAATTCAAAAGAAAAATTGTCAAATAAAATTTAAAAAATAATAAAAATTAAGAATAAAATATTCTAGAAAATCCCAAGGTCAAATTTTGTTTTACTAAATCAAAAAGAACACGCAAGGTTAGGGTCGTACAATAGGTATATATACCGATTCATTTTTACACAATTTTAACCAGTTTTTAGCGAAAAATCGTCTAATCAGTTTTTATAAAACTTGAAACTAATTTTGTGGAACAATACTATTTGATGTGAGTGAGAGAATTGTTAGAAACTCTCTCCACGTCGCATCCTCGCAACCTCAATGGAGCTCTGCTTGGATGTCAGCGTGGGGAGAGAGTAGTGTTATATGATGTTCAAATCTTATGTATTTATGCCCAGAAAGTTATGAAATGTAGTATATGATAAATATAAATATTAGAAAAATGAAATTTTTCCGTCAATGCTATTATTGTTTTTTTGGCCCACAGCCACTCACGCACCGCAAGTTAGTAAAATATACACACAATTCAGTCTGTGTAGGAGCAGTTCATCTGCCAATAGCCTGTGCCCGTGAAGGTTCCGGCGTGAATAACGCAGGCCCGAACGTCAATTTACAACCTTTATAGGGGAAATTGGGAGTAGGGGAAGTAGTCTTTTGGCTGCTCCTCCACCGCCCATTTTCCTATAAATTCGACCTAAATTTTTATTTCACACATCGGCCAAATCATAAATCATAGCTAGGTAAACACTCTTAAAATCCTAATATAAACACAATCGACCTAAGGTCAATATTCAGGGAAAGGAACTGGAAAAAGAATTCGGAAATCGTTATAATGTCTTCTAAATGTCTCAAATAAAAATAAAGTATAATAGATCTAGAAAAAATCATTTAGCCGAGAAATTTCGCCGCAGTTATAATGAAATAATGAGGAATTAAACTGTGAATAAAACGATAAAATTATAGAATACTTTAGGTATTACCACACAAATATAATAACGTTATGACTAAATTTAACAAACACGCCATCGCAAAATCTTTAAGATCATTAATATCATTATTATTAAACTAGAATTTTTATTTTAAAGCCGAAATATAAAAATTTACTTCCAATAATCTAGCCGCAAAAAAAATCATCATAATTGACCAAGCTCTAATGATAGAAATCTAACGTAGTCCCTCGTAAATCAAATATAGGAAAAATTTAACCCAAAAATAATCTAAGTTGTTTTTTGATTAAATCATAACCCACCACCAAATAAAAGAACCATAAATTTAAAATTGTCCTCAACAATTACAAATTGTTTTTCAATAAAATAATTTGATAGTGAAACGAAATCCGAAATCATGTTAACGGAAACAAGCACCTATTACACCAAGGTTTCGCATAATCTAGCTCTATTTTCACCCGCATGGATACCATAACCGATTGAATAGAAATACATATTGAATCCCCAAGCGTCCGATTAGACCATGAATCACCCACGAGTGCCGCCATGATGAATAATTAGCAGGATATATAAAATCAAGCAGAAGTTAGTTGTTGAACGAGGAACAACTAGAACCCGAAATAACCAATCATGAAAAGTTCATAAAACCAATTACCTGAACCTTTACCCAGCATGAGAAATCCGAAATTGACGAAGCGAACAAATCCATGAAATATTATTGAAATATTTTCAATAGATCGACACCCTAATTCATAGAAAAATCACGAAAGGAGAATTATAGAGAATAGCCAAAGTGACGCGGCTAGCGAACGATTTAAGTTATTAATTGACAAATTTCCACGTCGCACATAAATAAAGTACCTAGAGAAAAAATTGAATCGATTAAAAACTCTAATCATAAATAAAATATTTAAAGAAGAATTGAATCGTTGGAAATCTCTAATCAATAAATTCCTACGTTGAAAGTAAATCAACCGATCGGGGTGATTACAGCATACACATACGTCCGATCGCCAATGTAGACATGCGTGTACCACAACGAGACAACATAAATAGGCAGACGAAGAAAATGAAATTTTAGTCTAATCTACTATGAACCACGCAGCTAAGTTCAATAGACGAAGGAAAGCCGGAGTCCAGGAGCATGCTTCTCAGCATCACAGTGGCGACAAGATAACTATGGAACGCCGAACGGGCGCCCAAAGAGGTAAAATTAACATTTATATAATTCCGTGTTTAATCGTTATAAATTTATATACTTCGATCGACCATAACAATCGTCCAGCTTATTAGGCGAACGGGAAGTGCAAATTCAACCCGGAGTGATTATAGAGAAAGATGGAGTCAGTTTAGAGGATTGAAATATAAATGCTAATGACACAAATAAAAATATAAACATTGTTAATTCCGATTTGATTTCCTTTTCGTGCAAGTATCGCAAACCAAACGCACATACTGTGAAGTCGTAATCTCAATCATAATGGCGCAATTCGTGAAATAATAGTAGAATTATAAATTCGAAAACTATCCATTAAATCAAAGCTAGATGAATCCAACCATACTAGTGCACGTAAATCAAAATTAGACGACTTACGAAGTAGGAGTAGGAATATCAATTCGAGATAACTATTGAACTTAAAACCTGATGAATTAACAACGCTCTACCAAAAACCCCACAATATCAACACAAATTTAGGCTCATCATTCTTAAATGCACTATTGATAATATTTACATTAACATCCAATTTACACCCAATGGCCAAATTAAACTCAGACACTTAATGAGATAATATGTGATAAATTACCTATACATATTGAAGCTAATTATTAGTATCTACCACTTTTCAAAGTGAGAATTAGAGCGAGCAAAATAATAAAGAAATTCTGAACCAAAGTTACAAAAAACAATAATCCAAAGAAGATTGTATTTTGTGGGATGATACCTATTTAGTCTACTCGGGAGTTGAATTAGAAAATTAATTGAACAAAGCGTACTCAATTATGATTAAATAAAAATTTATTTTGTTGTGACTATTGATTTTGACTGAACACGTAGAACCAAATCGAGAAATAATTCAACATTATTTTGACCTTCAATGTTTTCTATTAATTTAGATTTTCAATGTCTTTTTTATTATTTAAATTACTAACATAATTAATCGATGTTAAGGACAATTTCAAATCCTCAACATATATAAATGGCGATGAATATTAAAAAAAATATGCAGATTCGTTTATAGATTACAGTGTAACTAATAATAGAAAAAAATATGTTCATTTAAAATGAACTCTTTTAGAATGTAAAAATAAATTTAGAATTTTGTTTTCAAAATTTGTCTTGAAATTTAGTAGTGTGGATTCTAAAATCAAATCATTAGATTCGTTTTTCCTAAAAACTTAAGTTATGCCCAATCAGCAAGTACATTAAGACTACAGTAGCATCGAATAAACTGTGAGTAGTGTGTTTGTTTATCACTGTCAAGAAAATACAACCTAATAAGGAGAGAAAAAATTTTCTTAGTTCTCAAATAAAAATAATTGCTACTTTGAAAATGAAGAAGGACTCCTTCGCCACTATTGAGACTCCTTTGTTTATTATTCCGAAAAGTTATTCAAAGGGAAAACAATGCCTTTTTCCAAATGTCGAAAATCAAGATTCCAAATATAACGAAACAAAGGTGGTAGACCAATTAAATGACGCTAAAGTTTTTATCAAAGAAATTAAACATGATAATATCATATCTGAAGCTATATTAAAAAATCAAGAAAGTAAAAACAAGTTAGTAAGTTCTCCAGGAGGAAATTTGGATTTGTCTCATTATGAATTTGCACCAAAAGATGCTTCTCATTTGACAAATGTTTTAAATATGGAACTTAATAAAAATTTGGATCCTGATGCTATTGAAGCATTAATTGAGGAAAAAGAAAAAATTTCTAGAAAAAAAAAAATTTTTAGCAGACCAAGAAAAAACAGTCGTTTAGAAAAGGTAATTAATTTTCTTGAAGATCGGAGAATCAAGGAAGGTAGTGAACTATACCAACTCGAGGACCTTAAAATGCCAAAACTTAGAAAATTTCTTAATATTATATTTGTAGCTTTTGGTATACTTTTTCTATTGGGAGTTATTATAGTCATTATTTATTCAACATTCAGGTATATTTTGGTTTATTTTTTTTAAATAAATAATTTTTATTTAGTGAAACTTAAATGAATTTGCTTCCTTCAAATGCCTTTCGTGGTTGATACACTATAATTTTCATTTTCAGTTAAATTATAATACAAACATATAATTTTATTTAATAACAATTTTCTTTGTAACAATTTATTTTTTATTGTTATCAATAAATTTTAATCATTTAATTTTT
This sequence comes from Schmidtea mediterranea, assembly GCA_022537955.1. Lineage (NCBI taxonomy): Eukaryota > Metazoa > Platyhelminthes > Tricladida > Dugesiidae > Schmidtea > Schmidtea mediterranea. The sequence goes on from CM039680.1 coordinate 104,376,918, forward strand.
AAATAAATAAAATATATTTTTTATTAATTGAAAGGTTTGAATCGCTTTATTTAAAATAACGATACAAAATATGATTTGATAAAAATTTTAATATTTCTGAAATGTTTCCAATAATAAGTTGCAAAAATCTATCTAAAATAACACAAATATTAAAGATACGTAATGTTAGGCTAAAACTAAAAGCCATTGAAAAGTTTGTTTAAGTAAGTCAGGTACATAAAACAAAAACCCAACCCAAAGTTAACTTAAACCTAACATATGACATCAAGTAAGCGTGATAAATTCCAGAAAGAACAAAACTTATAAAATCAAACAGAAATAAAATAGTTCACATAAAAAATCAAGTACTGCAAAAAATCTACATAAGTAAAACACGAAAAAAGAAAATTTAACTAAAAATCGTAAAATTTTATTGAAATCTAAGATGGATTCAAAAATTTAAATAAAAAACAAAATAAAATCAATTAGAAAATTCTATTTGAAAAATAAATACATACATTTGTCGAAACAAATAAAAATAAAGAAAATAAATTTTATTTCATATAAAAGACTATAATAATGTCAAATATTGGTAAATCGCTTAAATGCAGAGACACATCAACTAGGATATCAATATATACTGATACGTTTTCACAGATTTTTAATCTCACTTGATCGAATTTTTTTAATTTTAGAGCTTGCTTCATTTGAACACACTATCAAATTTTCGGAAACCTTAGGAAGAAATAACTCTTTCCTTAACAAAATTTTATAATTTTATTTTACAATAATACATCCTTTTTCGTTTTAATGATTTCAGGTCTTGAAGTTTTGCCTTTTCTAAAAAATTTTTCCTGTACTCTATAATTTATGGCTTCTTTAGAATTTCTCTGGCTTTTTTATAGTTTATATTTCTTCTATAATTTTCATCTCTGTTTAATACCTGTTTATATAAAAGCTAATTATTTGCTAAATCTGATATGTTCTGATTTTTTCAACGATAATGATTCATTAAAGCCATTAATTATTAACAGTAGTTACAGGCTCTAGAAAAATCTAATTATTATATTAATCTTCAATCTCACTCACCACAAAATTTTTTTGAATTACCTTTACTAAAGGCAGTCCACTTTTATATTCGCTTTTTCCTTTTTTTTGACACTCACATACCTTTCGATCTCCAAAATATTATTTACTTTTAATTTAAATGTGGGATTTTTGCACTTTTAAATGCATTTATGCAACCCCATAAAGTTCAACGAAAGTTCTGCAACACGTTGGTAACATTTATCAATTGATAACGATCTCGACAGGTTAAATATTTTTTTTCAATCTAAAAAGATAATTTTCCTACAGTTGTGTTTATAAGATACAGATTCAGAACTACAGAAAGAATTGAACGTATCAAAAATATTAAAATTTTCTACAGTTCTCTACAAATAAGAGTGACTGATTAGTAATTTTAAAAAAATAAAGTAATAGCATTAATGTAATTAAATAACCATCTGTTATTGCTAAGGAAATTGTCTTATTGCCAGATGTAAACTACTTGTTGATGGATATATAATTACTACACAGACAATTAAATAATTCATTAAACCATGTATATTCATATTATACAGTCTTAACAATTATAACTTATCAAAATAAAGGGTAGAAAATATATCAGTAGTGACTGTGTTAGCCACAGAACTTCTGATATTAATTGGTATTAAAAGTCAATATTTCGAATACAACGTTTTAGTACTTATGATAATACATTCATAATAATTTGTTTGAAGAGTTCCTATAAAAAATAAATAATGCATAAGCAAGGATTTCAACATACAGTCAACACAATAATAATTTAATTTATAATTAAAAATTTATTACATGTTTTTAATAAACGTACTTCCATTTTTATTTCATAACTTCGCTTGTGTAACTTAATGATCTCCACTGGCCCAATATATCTATTTTGATTTTTGTTGCGAATATCCATTTTGTTGGTTTAATATCGTTTAAAAGTCGGTTGTCGCTGACTCCTCGTGTTCTTTATATATAAATGAAGAAAACCCAACACAGAACGACTTTATTCTCAATTCACCACAATTACAATTCGTTATTAATTCGCACGTTTCTTTGATAACTTATTGTATGTTATCGTGAGGTAGGAGATAAGGGGAGAAAACCTTTCTGGCACCATAATTTAGTAAATGTTTCACTTGTTTTACCTTTTGACTGCTCCTTTCCTGGTGTTGAACTTATTTCGTTATTAACTCTCTTCGACCAAATTGGCAATTTTCTGATTTTTGAGTTTTCCTTTTATAGTTTTGATCAGGCCATTATTAAACTGTTATCTATCTTCTTGTCAACAATTTTGCTGTATTGACGCTGTTATCTATTGGTGCCCATTTTGAGTTTCCACCTGCTCATTAATTACCCCGGGTTTTCCTTTTTCTATCGGGCTTCCTATTGACTCGGGTTTTCCATTAGCTCGGGCTTTCCATTAGTAATTAATTAATTTTTTAATTAATTTGTTTTTGCGCTCTACCTTTTCATGGGATTCCTAACTGAATTTTTACTATCATATTTAGATTCTTCTTTCGATTTGGCATTCAACCATACCGCTTTCTCCCCATCAATAATTAATTTTGCACTTTCGTTATTTTTGGTGATTTTAATTGTGTGTTCATTATATAACCCCAAAAACAATTTTAACTAAAACGTGATCTCCAATTTGAAATTCGCCATTTGTTATTTGATTGATTCCTTTATCTATCGATCTTTCCGCAAACTATTCACTATAATTTTTTATCAAAACACCTTTCAACTGGATTTTTCATAATAGTTTTTGGTAAGTTGCATTCATTATAAGTTGCACTCCAGGAAGAACTTCAACTTATGATTTATGCTTTTTGTCTTGAAGTGTTATCTTTATTACATCTCTAATATTTCGGAAATGTCTCTCATTCTGTCCATTTGCTAAATGATGGTATCGTCTTGAATATTTTTGCAATATTTACATCATAAAAGACCTCTACTCTTGTTGATCACAAATATACATAAAACATAAACTAATCTTGTCTAAAAACTAAACGATAAAAATCAACTAAAATTAATATAGATTTTTTAAGCAAAAGTTTACGAGATTCTGCTTCAGGTTTAAATCTGAAATAAGCATTCATTAACTATTCATTTTGATAGCGGTACAGATGACTACTTTTGGTGTGTACTTTCTGTGTGTGCGTGTTGATGTATTAGAACATAGCTGAAATTCAAAATCTTTGCCTAAGTTTTTTTAAACTCCCCATTATGGATGTTAAATTTAAGATGTTATTTTGTGGCTTATTTTGTTTTTTAACTTATTCTAAAATATTTTTTATTTATTCTAATTCTAATTTTATTTTTTTATTTTAAAATTAAATTAATTTTATTCCTTTTTTATCTTTTGATCCTAATTTCCATCCAGGGTTTCGACTCGGTTTAACTGTTGTTTTCCATGTTACTTTTACTTTATTTCTTATAGAATCTCTTGGTTTTGTTTAATTTTATGTTTAATAAGTTTATGGATGTTTTACCTTGATTTTATTTTGATTAATTCATTTTAAGTTCTTTGTTGCGCTGGTTTAATAATGTTATCTTACCACCAAATTTAAACAATTCTCCTACCAGTTCAATTTTCATCAAACAAAATACATATTTAACGTTAATTTGATTGTGATTCGAGTGTTTAGAATAAATTAATTCAGTTCTCATGTTGATTCTATAAAAATTCGTCAAGGAAAACATCTAGTGTAAAAATTCGGAAAATTTCTTCAAAGAAATCATTTTTTGTTTATCCTTGAGTGTTTTCATTACAGTAGCAAAACAAAATTGGACCTTGCTATTATTTTCTATTTTTAAATTATTTTTTATTTTTATTTATTTAGTCAAATTTACATTTTAACTTTCTTTTTTGGTCCAACATCATATAATATTTTAATTTATTATTGAATATCGTATGAAGTAAAATTTTTTTATGAAAATATAAATTCTGAATTACTACGCTTTGATTTTTAATAACCATAAGTAGTTTGATTGTAGAATTCAATGAATGGAAAAGATTAAGATTTTTTGAAAAATAATTAAAATAAAAATCATAACTTTTAATTGCAATTGTTTTATTAAATCAATTTATATTAACCTTTAAAAAAAACAGTAAACTTCAATTAAAAAATTTACTGTTTATTTAGATTAATATTTGCTTTATTTATAAATGTTATAATTAATTATTTATTTTCTAAAATTTTTAATATTAAGGATAAAATAGAAAATTTTATGAATTCTCAAAATATTGAAGAATCGTTTGATAATTTTTTACTTTCGTCAACTTAAAAGAAATACTATCAGCCTTTAATCAATTATGCGACCTAGCTGATTTAAACCCATCAGAAAATTCTTCATCATTTTATAGCACTTTGCAAAATAAATTAAAATATTATTGGAAAGCTCAAGCGTTATTCAGTAAATTAGAAAAGAAAGTTTCCCAAAAAGAATATAGACAAACTGGATGTAGCAATATTAATGTAACTAAATAAAGCAGATAATATAATTTAATAACCATTTAAGGCTCTTGTTATTGGTTCTGGACCATGTGGTCTTAGAACCGCTATTGAATTAGCTTTACTTGGAGCACGAGTGGTTGTGATAGAGAAAAGAGACTGTTTTTCAAGGTTATTTTATTATATTTTTATTTATAATTGTTATTTAAATATATTTAGAAATAATGTATTGCACCTATGGCCATATGTTATTGAGGATCTCAAGTCATTGGGAGCAAAAATATTTTTTGGAATGTTTTGTGCAGGATCCATTGATCATATTAGTAAACGTTCATTACCTTGTATTTTTGAAAAAAATATTTTAGGTATTAGGCGTTTACAATGTATTCTTCTTAAAGTTGCATTGTTATTTGGCGTGCAATTCTTTGTTGGTGTTACATTTCATTCTTTAATAGAACCTTGCAAAGGTATATAATACATATTTTGATATAATTCATATGAAATATTATAAATCTAGTTTGTATTCTTCTTATAATAAGTAATAATAATAATATGAAAGTAATTAAAATATTACTGTAACATTTTGATATTGTACAATTGGTTTAATTTCATAATTATCAATCATTCTCAGCGACCTCCAATGATTTCAACACGTTAGCTACCGCTATGCAAAAGGGCTCCATTTCTCATAGTTCAATGATATATTTTTGAACAGTATTACACTGCGGTATTACAGAACCTGAGAATACGCGTCACAATTGTGAGTCATAGCCTCATATAGACCACTATTTATTACTAATGCAATTGCTATAAATATCGATATGCAATTAATGCTGCCTACATCATTGTCTCAAATATGAGTGGGAGTCTGTTAGAGAAAACTATACAGTGCGGATATTATTCGTCTGGTAGCGAACATGTTAAAATTATTTCATTCTTCATTAAATTTTAATTTGTCATCGGTTATTTTACATTTTTTAATATACTTTTTAATATAGCCATAACAATTTGCCTATTAAGAAAATAGGAAAGGGAAAAAGTTCCTCATAACAGTTTATTTTCCGTTGATTCAGTCTAAATTTGTGCTTAGAAACATGACTAACCAAAACGGGTTCAAGGTTCAATTTCGAATATTAGACGAAAATATATAATTATTTTGCAAATATGAACTTTAACTTTATCTAATTTTGAATTCAGAAAAAATTAATTAAAGTAATCTGGTTACACTACTTATTATTTTGAAATACTTACTTCTTTATATACATACAAGAAAGCCAAATAAACGAAATATATTTTGGGGAAATTATCCTTATCATCAGTCTGCATTAATAATTGTCAAATGATATATGTGAAAACAATAATGATGTAATCGATTTAATAATTTAATTAAATAATCTCAATAAATTCGTTGCTGATTGAATGTTAATTAAAGAAGATTGGGGTTTAATCACCAATGCCTCACGTATAATCAATTCCCACATATTATCAAGTTTTTATATAAAACTAGTCGTATCACGTTCTTCACTACAGTTATATTTAAGATGATAGTTTAAAATGTTGCAAACAAACAAACATATTTGGACTTTTATATATGAGATTTTGGAAGAAATAAATTAACTTTTTCCAATGTGAACTTAATATTAGAATGAAGCCCATTCATATAATTTTAAAAAGAAACAACATTATCAGAACTAGAAAATACTTAAAAATATCACCAACATAACGTTAACAAGAGAAAAATCAGAAATCTTTTTAGCTAATTTTAAAAGAAAGATTTATTAATATCCATTAAAACTTTAAAATAATAAGCTTATTTTAAACAATGCAAAGACGAAGTCAAAATTTCGTTATATTGTTAGGTAATCACTTTATAATTTAATTTATTTTGAATAAAATATTTGAGGTCAATTTTTGATAATGTTGATAGCTTAACTAATTAAAATTAGATAATTAAAGTTCATTTGAAATCAAGCTAATAAGTAAGATATTAGGAATATATTAGGTAATATATAAATTTGTGGAGTAATATAATTTACAAAATATGTGAATGTTTGTTATTTTGTAGGCAGTTGTAAATGCAATTTTTTTCACTAGAACATTTTTAATATTCAAGCATAATTTTTCACTTAATTTTTTGAAGTATTTACAAATTTTTCTGTAATTTTCATAAAAATACTTAGAATTACTAGCGCTAAAATTATTTTATTAGGTTTTTATACATAATTCTGTAAAGCAGCACACAAGCCGTATTGAAACTATATATGTTCAATATAATTGCTTGTTTTTATAAGTACTCCATTGACGAATAAAAAATGAAGACTAATTGAATATGCGGGTTAAGAAATTTCAGGGCAAAATTATACTAAGTTCTTATTTTTTGAATTATGGATCATCCATAAATGATGTCACGTACACAAGGGAAGAGGGGTCAAGCATTTGTGATGATGCGTGATAATGGAGGAGTGGGTCTGTTCGATAAGGTCTACTTATATTCTTTATTGGCACAATTAACTGTCAACTAGCCACAATAATTTAACCCTTTCTGGACCAAAGAGGGACATATGCCACGCTTAATGTTTGGTATTGAATTTTAACCCATTCAAAACTATCGACGGGATTTAAATGTCCAAGGGCCCAAAAGGTCCTTAAAATACAGGAAATGTTATAAATCAAAAATATGTCTCTACATGCCCTTATTAGTACAATAAAACCACAAAAAACTGTTTATCTTTATTACTCAAAAAGTTACAAGTCTATTAACGTTTATAACAATTATATAACTGCTGCATGCTGCAATATCTATGATTAAGAAGTCAGAAGTTTTATATTAAATTGTTCAGGGCTAAAGAAATAGCATGAAAGAATGTATGTTAACATTGATATGCTACAAATGTGACCTGTACCAGAGTCCTATCGAATAGCTGTATTGTCAATTATAATAGTTTGTCTGTGCATCGCACACTCGTCCTTTAGATTTTTTCTATCTGTCATAAACATTCAAACCTGTATGTCGCTGATATGATGTTGCTATGATTAGAGTTTCTGAAGATTCGGTATTTTCGGATTCGACGAATCCGGTTCCCTAAATATCGATAACCGCTGAATCCGAATCCTATTTCAAATACAAAACCATATATTTTAGATAACAGAGAAGCATAAATGTTGTACAATTTTTAAACCTTTTTATTTAATTATTTTTCAGCTTTGTTCAATATTAGAATTGACTGTACAAATGTTTTTAAATTTATCCAAACCATGATATTACTGCTCTCCATTTTGTTTTGTTGTGCTCGAACTTTCAAGATTTTTTATAGTTTTAACATATAGCATCATTATTTCGATAATAATATATGAGATACTGAATAATAAATTTTCAAATAAAATAATAATTATTATTACAATTAGAATAATTTTCAAATTTTAATTATCATACTGTTTTAGTTGATTAAAATTGGAAAACATTTTTGGAGGGATCTCGAACTTCGTGACGAGGTGAAGGTTGGGTTAAAAATATAACTATATAACTATGAAATTTCTAATGTGAAATTGTCTATAAAATAACAGTTTGTTTCCTCGAATTTTGCAAACAGAACGCGATTCCATTTTTCTATTCAAATTTGCTTCGATTTTTTTCAAGTTTTAGACTCTTTATTTGGGCCACGACATTTTTCAATGCTTTGTGTGCCGCGAGCTATAAAGTTTGTATTAGTTTAAGGAATATAGTGTAAATTATAAATGTCGTCCAACTGTAGAACACCATTTCTCTGAAAAACTAAATTTTGATAAAATGAGTGTAAGTTGACAAATATGCGGAACTATTTACACGATCTTATTATAATTTGTATTCAGTAAATTTGATAATAGTACTTGCTGGTAAAGTTTCAATCGAGAACTTCAATAAAATGTAATTCCCGTGTTTGGAGTTTTGGGAAGATTTATTTTAAATTTATAAATTGGAGTATTTATCGTTTATCGTTTGACATTATTTGATTCAATTATCTATTTAAGTCGTTCATTATCAACAAAAATGTACAAACGTTTGTAACTTTTGGAAAAAAATGCTTTATCAAATTGAGTGAAAATTTATGCCTGAATAATAAAAATTTTCTACTGAAAAAACTTGTAATATTAATCTATTTTAATGTCACCCGACCTAAATCTACAAAATTATTTGCACTCTATCCGTTAACTTACGTCTCCCAAAACCTTATGTCACGAAACGAATATGATGTATTGAATCTCATTTATTTTCTTTGGAATTATCTGAAAAAATGTAAATATTTCAATATTTTAAAAACTGAAATCATAAATTTATTTATATATGCATAATTTATGTAGAACAATGCGAATGTATTTTACTGATTATATTTGAAATTATGCATTATAAATCTGTCAATTATTTTCCGTTAACTTGAATTCATTTAATAGCAATAACCTTAAATCAGTATAAACTTTATTAAGATTTTATTATTCATATAGAAAAATTAATTTTCATTTTTAAAATTGTTTCTTTGAAATGTATGTTATTTTTAAAATTAGTATTTTCAACTTTTATACTTCAAAAACTTTAACAAAATTTGGTTTATCTTAATTCTCTCAGACTACAATTATCTATTGAATAGAAAATAAAATCTGTGTCTGAAAGAATGAAAATAGAAGATATCGTAAATGAAAACAGATCTAGAGTCATAATAATGAAAATCAAAACTAAATATCATTTTTTACTAGTAAGTTTGGAAATCGTGACTAATGTTTGGTAATTTGGTAAAATTAGTATTTTCCAATTAAACATTAACGTTAAAAATGACATTTTAAAACCCCATTTCCGCTTGTGTAAAATAACGAAAAACCGAATTTAAAAAATGTCGTATACTATATGAGATATATTTTTATTTTATTTCACATAATTATTCGTTTTCTCATGGACTTTGAAAGTGCTTATCCAAATTTACGATATGAATATATTCTTTTTGTTCAGTAATTAATAAATTTCTTATATTCAACTCATTTTCATCAATCCATTCACAAGTCTATAATCATGCATATTCTTTAGCGATAACCATGTATCCGTCCTGTCGCTTTCGAATAATTTTTTTAGATTCGATTTTTACTTTTGATATTCCTTTTTTTGAATGAACCTTGTGACGATTATTAAATAACTTGAGTGATGTAAAATAATTATCTCATTTTATTTTATACTTTAAACTTGGACATTCGATTGGGCAAAAGCTATGCTTTGAATATTTACAATTTTTATTTTCAATTAGCACGATATCTATTATATGTGACGAAAGAAGTAGAAAACGAGATTTAATCATTTTTCAAAAAAACTTACTGAAATGGAGCACATCCTTTGTCATCATCACGCATCATGATTTATGTCATATTGAGTTGATCTTACGTGTTTCGCAATCCAATTCACAGACTTGTGAATAATACTTGAAATATCAATTTCAGAGGTTTCATTGTCAACAAATTCAGCAACTTTTTTCAAAATCGTGGTTTACAATATCTGAAAAATCTTCACATAACGCTTCTGCAAATTAGAAATTCTCATATTCCAAGTCAGTTCCAATCTTGAAATCAAAATGCGTACCAAAATCACCACGAGGAAGATATTCTACTACAAGTTTGAAGTGAAGTGACATGCGACGTTCGTGTAGACTGAAAGAGCTTTGATGAGGTGCATGTGTGACAATAAATAATGCACCAAAACTTCCTTCAATAAAATGATGAATAGTAAAGTCATCATTATTTCGAAAACCTTTTTCCTGTTGCGTAACAAAAGTTTCACCTTTTATTTAACACTCCGTAACAAATTCTTAGACCCCTAATTCCGCTCCCTTTCTCTCAAGCATTACATAACTTACAAACGATCCTATATTTTATCGATAATTGAACATTTCTGTAACAAAATATTATGCAACATTAGATGCTAACATTTTAATTATAATTTGATTCACAAATTTCATCAGTTTCCATATTAAAGTTGTTAGCCAATATGAAGGATACATTTTAATGTAAAAATTTTAAATAAATGCAATAAGTGTTATTTGGTTTAACAACATATTTAAATTTGTGTCGTTAGATCATTAAATTTTGACATATATTTCGCTTTCTACTCTAGAGTTGGAGCAGCTACTCTTTCTCATATTTAACTTTGCAGTCAGTAATATTTAAAAGATGACATTTTAAATTTCGAATTACAATTGTTGAATATAATTTTGATTAAACAATCTATCTTTACAAATTTCATGTTCAGTTGGTGTACAAGTTTCTGCCAAAGGTGATTCTGCAAATAAATGTGGTGTTAAAGATGATGACAGTGGGTGGTGCGCACGAGTTTCACCAGATGATCATATAGTTGCAAACTATCATTTTAATACAATCATTGGCGCAGATGGAAAAACTAATATTTTAGGTATTTCAAGTCTACTTGCTAATCTTGTTAAATAGGGTTTAGGATTTCCGAGAAAAGAATTAAGATGCCGTTTAGCCATTGCTATTACAGCTAATTTTGTTAATAAAAATACTTTTGAAGAAGCTCAAGTTGAAGAAATTAGCGGAGTAGCATTTATTTTCAATCAACAATTTTTCAAGGATATTTATAAGAAAACTGGTATCGATTTAGAGAATATAGTATATTATAAAGATGAAACTCATTATTACGTCATGACTGCTAAAAAACATAGCCTTTTGGCTAAAGGAGTTATTAAAAATGTTAATTTCAATTATACGTTTTCGATGTTTAAAATTTATGCTAGGACTCAGAAGACCCAGAAATTCTGTTAAGTCCAAATAACATTGATTATAATGCTCTTCAGAGTTATGCTAAAGAAGCGGCTAATGTTGTTACTAACTATAAAATACCAAATTTAGAATTTTCTAAAAATCATCGTGGTGAGCCCGATGTCGCTGTATTTGATTTTACTCATATGTTTGCTGCTGAAAATGCTAGTAGAATTGTTGAAAGAAATGGATTTATGCTGTTAGAGGTTTTAGTCGGAGATGGTCTTTTAGAGGTGAGATTATTCTTTCTACATTGAATCTAGCTGAGTAATTATATATCTATTGGGTTATTAAATATAGTTTCGTCAGGTGATCAATTAATTCTCTTCACGTGTTTTATAAAATAATAATAATAATAATAATAATAATAAAGAATAAGAATTAGAATAATACCCAAAACATCTCATAGACAGGAAATAACTAAAGGAATCCATTTCAAATTCTGAAAAAACTGATCTGGCATTAATAATAAAGACTAGTAACTTATTTTAATTATAGGTTCGACACTCTAATTCACTTTAATATTATCAGATCATTAGAAGTTTAGAGCTAAAGGAGAAAAGCATTGTACAAGTTCCTGTGAAGTTCCGGAATTTTGCTTCATGTGGATTATAACATAATTAAAATTTCAATTATCGATCAAGTTTTTTTTATTAAAATAGCGCAGTCTGGGGATCAACATCGATATAAAACTATTATATTCGCATTTGCCCTTTTTTCCCGAAGAATATCGATTTTTCACATTGATTAAATTTTGCACCTCAAATAATTTTTTGGATTTTAATTCATTTACACACGTGTTTTTTCTTTTCATTTACTATGTGTTCATACCTTTTCCTGGACGAATAACGATTTTTCACATTTAATTTTTGCACCTCAAATAATTTATTTCGATATTTATAAATCCAATTTTTATCTCATAGTTACTTCATATTTTTGCCAAGTAACTTTTTCAAAAAAATGGAAATTAATTAATTAATTAAGTTTTTTTCATGTTTGAATTATACATTCGATAAGAAGATAAATTTTTACTTTGAGAAATATTCATTAGCATTTATGCACATTAAATCAATTTCAAAATCATAAACTGGTCTAAAAGTACGTTTCCTCATTAATAACTTGAATAAAATATTGGTGAAAAGATTCTTTGGATTAAATACTGTGAAGTGAAGTACTGTGGATCCCCTTCTATCAATGAGACATTTTCCAGTTGAGTTTTAGGAGTTTCCAGTTAGCTTGCGACTGAGATAATCAATTTTTTCATTGAAATATTAATGAAATGTATTCAAAATGATTTATTTGATGCTAATTAAATGATTTATAACATACTATCTAATAATTCTAGCCTTTTTGGCCCACAGGATCTGGCTGTGCTTTAGGCTTCCTTTCATCACTTGATGCTTCCTGGTTAGTTAGAAGATTAGGGCTCATTAATAATGCAATGGAGCAGAATAAGATATCTAATTACGAGCATAAGCTAGCGATATTAGAAGCTATTGCTGAAAGGGAGAGTGTATATCAACGCCTCAGTCAAACAACATCCAGCAACATGCCCCCTAATTTTCATACTTATTCATTGAACCCAAGAACAAGGTCAGCAATTATTTATAAATTGCATCCAACAAATAATTAAAATATAGATATACTCAATGTAAAATGAATTGCATAGATATTTCTCAGATACTTCATCTGTATGATACTGATGATGTCTCTAAAAAACTGAATGTACATAAAACCGATTATACTAATATTCCAAGAAATGAGTTCAGAAGTAAATCAAACCAGATGGCTACAGCAAATTCTCCTAAACTGATGGGAATAAATCTACTACCAAATTTTGAATCATCAATAACTGAAAGTAAGGCTTTTCGTATTGATTAATGATTTTATTCACTTGTGGCGATTTAATTTAAATTCCTCAGCTGTAATTGATTGTTTCGTAATTGAAATCAATATTCATTCATTTGGGCATTTCATAATTTCTTTGTTGATTTTTCTGCTTTCAAAAATTTTGGCTCACGCATCAAAATTGAAATTTTATAAATCAATTAGATTATCTTTGGTAAACACAACATGATTTTGTTGTATGATTATTGGATGTGCTGCCAATAATTTTAATAGCTTTAAAAATTATATGTTGCATGGATTATATCAATCTGCGGTTTATTTAGATAAACTTTAAAATCTTTTTTTGCGGAATCATTTATATAAATATAATTTAAATCAAAAACAATGTTAGTGATTTCCGCGATGTTTGTTCATAATATGAAATATTTCGACCTAATTTAAGTCTAAATATTTTTTTCTAAAATACAAATTCGATTTTAAAATATTTAAAAAACATTTTCTGGATCTGAATAATTAGTTTTTGATTTTTATAAATTTTAAAATTTTATTCGAATCTATTAAATAATGGTAAATCGAATTTGAAAATTTTGAAATTTATTTATATGAATACAATTTTTGAATGCAGTTGAGTGAAAGAAAATATTAATCAGAGAACAAGAGGAGGAAGCGAAAGTCTAATTAAATTTTGATTATGAGTGATAAGGACCTATTTTAGATCGAAATATTTTATATGAATGCCTAGTAAAAGTCTTATTGCAGTATTAATTCAACAAGATATTTTACAAATTTTCTCCCAAGGCGAAATTTAATCTGGAGATGAATTTCCATAAATAATAACAATCCTTGGTAATATTAAAAAATATATATAATAAAACAATTTTAATTTAGATGAAATATGCACATTTTGACAAAATATAAATAAGAATAATTTCATATGTTATGTTGGCGCCGATTTTCTAATTATACTTAAGTTCTTAGAAGATTTCACTAATATGCAATTTGTATTGTCAAATTCAATTTGTTAATAAATTGATAATTCTAAAATTTCATTTGGATAAAAATCGTTTGTTGAATGGAATACCATAAATTAAAGGTCTTAATTTTTAGAATCTCAAGTAATATTTTCAATTTGATACACTTTAGAAGAAAATCAAGCTATTCAGCATTCCATTGGTCATTTAACTCGAAACAGAAAATAATGGAAAAGTGTACAAAAGACTAATTTATTAGTTAAATTTATATCGAAATGCTACTCGTATATATTCATAACATGTCATTCTATAATAAATTAAATATATCAATTGAAGACGTTCTTCGATTAATAAAACTATTTAAATTTAACTTATGGAATATTCTCATTTATAAATGAATTAATATATATCAGACAAGTAAATAATAAAATAAGCCTTTGCTACAAAGTAATTATTATATTGATGAAAAAAAATTCAATTATCAATATTATAATCATTTTTTTTGTCTGATATTTTAATTTATGCTGCTATAAGGAATCACTGTTTTATACTTTTAAGTGAATTAATATTAAAATTTTTATAATTTGCAACTTTTTAATATGATATTGATTGAAGTTTTATTTTTTTATTATAATGGAGTTTGTAATGCAGAATTTTAATTAATTTTAGAGTATATGAGTTGTAGCACTATGAAAGGAGAATATATGTTGAGATGGTTTCAGATACGATTGGATAGATATTTTGATTGTAAAAAATTTAAAGTTGATGATTTGAGTAAATCATGGGTTAATGGTGTCGCTTTTTTGTGTTTAATCCACCTATATCGTCCAGATTTAATGTAATTTTATTTCCATTATCTATATATTAAGTGTGTTTTCAGTGATTTAGCAACCATTACCAATGAAGACAAAAATAAAAACATAAAAACAGTAATGTTTTAACAAATTGAAATAATATTTATAATATCTTAGGCAATTTCATTATTTACAAATGAATTCAATGTTAAAGACAGTTCAGACATTTATGAATCTTTCATTAATTTAGATTTGATTGCGATATTTATATATTTAGAGAAGATTTACGAAACTCTAAGAGCCTTAAATCCAATTAGATCAGGTCGATACATTATATTTCTATATAATGATTTTTCTATATAAATAATTTCAGAGATTTATGAACATCGATCTATTGATAATAGAAAAGTGAAACGGAGAAGTATTCCAAGAAATATTTCCAAAAGATATCAAATGTATGAACCGACATCTTCCAAAGAAATCTGTAAAAATGCCGATAAACAATTTGAGTCCAATGATATTGAAAAAGGAATTACAGAAAGTCGCAAAAAAGAAATATTGAAGCTATACGTAAGTTTTGTATTAAATTATCCATTATATTATAATTCAATACTTTTAGAATAGTAGCAATTTAGGATCATCATTTAAAAGAAATTCATTTAAACGCAAAGATACTGTGGATTCAGTAAATCAAAAATATACTCATGCCATATCAAAGGAAATTAAACACAAAGCTGGAGATAAAAATGTAAGAAAAATATTTTTAAAATTATTATTATTATTATTATTATTATTATTATTATTATTATTATTATTTATTATTATTATTTATTATTATTAATTAATTATTAAATAAATAAATATTTTTAAACTGAGAAATTATTTTAACTAATGTTATTTATTTCAAATTACATTTAAATTAAGACATAATTTTATTTAATTTTCTTTGTTTTCAATAATTTTATTTATTTAAAATTTTATAGGATAATAATTTAAACATATATATTTTAAATTTACTGCTATTTAAATTAATTTTAATTACAAATTTGATTGGGTGATAAATAAAATAAATTAAATTTATTTCAAATTGAGACATTATTTTCAATAATTTTATTTATTTAAAATGTTGTTTGATAATAAGTTAAACAAATATATTTTAAATTTACTGCTATTTAAATTAATTTTTAATTACAAATTTGATTGGGTGATAAATAAAATAAATTAAATTTATTTCAAATTGAGACATTATTTTCAATAATTTTATTTATTTAAAATGTTGTTTGATAATAAGTTAAACAAATATATTTTAAATTTACTGCTATTTAAATTAATTTTATTTACAAATTTTAAGGTTAATAATTTAAATGAATTAAATTTATTTCAAATTGAGACATTATTTTAATTAATTTTATTTATTTTAAATTTCATTGGCTAATAATTAAATTAAGTTTAAATTGTGACATCATTTTTATCGATTTTATTTTTTTAAAATTTTATGATATAATAATTTTAATTAATTAACTTAATTTCAAATAAGCATTATTTTAATTTACTTTATTTACTTAAAATTTCATTAGATAAGAACTTGTATAAATTAAATTATTAGTTGTGAAAATAATTTAAAATCTCATTGGATAATGCTTTTATTTATTTTAAATTTAAGTGAATTTTCATTCCATCTTAGAAAAAAATAAAACTACATTCACATCTGGGGAATTATGTTAAACTTCTTTGGTTTCTTTTCATGTAAATTGAGGATTGAACGAATATTATATTATTTTAATTTGGATAATGTTCCGATAAGATTACGTAAAATAAGCAAAACAATAACTTCTGTAAACGTTTTCGTGTTAATTTCAGTTGAATATAATTGGATAATTCCTCAGCTCTGTAAAATTTTATAGATCATTCTTTCAGGTGTTGTTTTCATATACAAACATGTCTATGATTTTGTGGTTTGTTGCATTTAAACCCGAAGATATAAATACTATTGTTAAAAGATATGGTTTTTATCTTGAACCATTATTTGAATCTTATGATTCCATGGAAATTCAAGGCATAAAATTCAGTGATAAGACTTCACGGTCTCAGGCTAATCCTGGCTACGTTCCTATTTAAGTAAACCTGATACTGGTGGAATTTTAAAAAAATCATTTTGAAATGCATTTATAATGAACATTTAATGCATTTTTTGTGAAAATTAGTAAAAAAAATCTCAATAACCGTTACTTGCTGTTGTATTAAATGATTCAAATTTAAATAGAACAATATAGTGAAACCCATATTTAACATTTTCCCTCTGTTAAAATTTATTTTTGTTTGTTCCTTCCCATATTTTGACAATAATAATCACAATAATAATTATTAACGGAATACTAACTTATATTTAACAGAAAGAAACAGTTATAACGATTAATAAGTGGTTTGGTAAAGAAAATGAACATGTAACGCAATAAATGAAATTTCTGTTACATTACTATCATTAATTTAGGATTTTTCTTGTATAAATTGTACCCCTATGCGTGCCAATAATATCGATAGAAAAATAAATCTGATCTCGGGTGTGGACACACTTGTGAGCGATGTGAAGTGGTTAATAATTCAACACACTGTAATTTTTCTTAAGACATCTAAAATATCCAGCGTGGTCATTCAAATTAACCGTATTTGCTTCATAAATCATCAAATCAGATAAAAAGACTGAAGCGTAATCTTAATTTGGGTGTAACTCCATAATTGCATATAAAGAACATCTCTTAAGTGAATACATAGCTCGCTAATGAATTGTGAGAAAATTTCGCCATTTACTATTGAATTTGCTATTGTTTTACAATATGCATTGACATGCATGCAATCAAAGAACTGATCTTCAACCAACTATAATTCATTGCACGAGTTCCTCTTCGTGATCTTGCCAATAATCGTTTTAATTACAAATTGAAAAAAGATTCATAAAGTAGTTATTAAACCACAATAAATGTTCTTTTCTTTGCTTAATCTTTGGCCCATTAATCATATCGAGTACTCCATGCATAGTTATCCTATTATTTATCGATGAAATTGAAATTGGATTTCAATCTGGGGAACTACGTTAAACTTTGATTTATTTTAATGTAAATTGAGGGTTGAACGAAATAATATCTTCAATTCTAATCACTAATTCTGGTGTTAAACCAAATATTTGTTTTCCTCCTTTAGACAAAAGATAATATAACTTAGTTAATCCTTTTGGAATTGCTCTTGAAAAAGTATTGATTAACTAATTCAATAACTTAAGGCAATCTTCGTGTTATGAAGGTTTGGAAACATCTGAATCGTGTTTATTGATTCTGTATTTCTGAACTTTAAATTATAAATGAAATTTTATGGGGTTTATTTATTCAGCCTGTCAAAATGTTTGAACGATTCAAAATGATCAGTTCAATTTGCCATTTTTGTAAAACTAAAGTTTTAGCTAAAATGCTTAAAACGTTTGGGAGCTATGCATTTCATAAATACTGTTTCCGATGTCAGTATTGCAATGAAGACTTAACCAATCATAAGTTTAGGATATTGACAGATAGTCGTGAATCAGAAGGTATTCATTAAAATTTGAAGTATTTTTCTTATTCATTCGCATTTCAAGGAAAGTTTTATTGCATGCGACATTTTGAAAAGTTCAGTAATATTTGTTTTATTCGAGACAAAAATGTTTCTAATTCTTTGCGCGGTAAGCCTTTTTTATAATTATTTTAAATATTTTAATTACATTGATAATTTTCATTGAATTCATAACTACAGTTTTATAGTCCTATTAGGTATCTTAAGCATTTTTATTAGGTAAATGCTCATTTTGATAGATCTCTTATTGAATGTTTTCTTCTATGATAATCAAATTTAAAGTAGACATCATTCTAACAGACATTTCACGAGTTTCATGATAGGTAAAAATGATGTAGATTCCTTATACACACCGAAAAGCAAGTAATTTAAATTCATTCTGATTTTCTCTATCTTCTTTATAGATTCTTAAGCGTTATTTTATAATTATTTTATATTTAATACTATTTATCCATTCCAGGCTCATACTTTCATTTCATATTCACTACAGTTATTATTTGCTTGGATTCAATTTCAAGTTCATACACGTTTAGCTTTTTTGATATTTAAACTGCTCGCTATGTATAAGTTGAAATTTATGAATTTTGTTTATTTATTATTTTTCAACATATAAAAGACCTTAAATCGACATTGGCCTCAAAGGATATTGACCTTTAATAATATTACATTATCGATTTAAACAAATGATTAAAGAGGTTTAACCCTGAATCGACTTCAAATATATGACGCCCTCCCTTTTAACGTACACTCATTGTGCCTTATCTTGCTGATAATTTAATGTGTTCATCTAAACATAGCCGTGAATTATCAAGCTGTTTTACGTCTATATAAAGTCTACACATGTTGACAAGCAAAAATAATTTAAATATTTTTCACACTTTGCAATAAGCCAATCAGACTCCAGAATGACGAGATATAATGAAGCTTGAATGTCGTTAATGTGAGGCGAAGATTCGAGCGTAATCAAAAGTACGGGCTAGTGAATAATTAAGCCAATAGAATTAATGATACTGTCATGAAACCAGATACGACCGTAAAGATCTTCTTTAATTACTTGTAATTAAATAACATCTTTTTTTGTCGTGATAGATGAAAACATGTGTTATCGAATATCTCGTAAAGTAAATTTGATTGTATGAGATGTTAAACACAATCTTCAATAGTGAAAATCCTACATAAATTTTTAGGCGACCAAAATTACTTATTGGTATTTTATTTACAGAATTGAAATTTTCCCATAAAACCAGATTCAAAAATCATGTTTCTTCATCTATAGTTTCACTATCATCAAAGTCACTTATTATTTTATAGATTTATTTTTGATAGTGCCTCAAACACGGGCCCATTCACTAACAGGCTAGGGGAGTTAAAAGTTATTTTTTTGCAAAATATAAAACAATTTATTATCAAAATTAAAATATTTTGAGATATAAAGAAAAATAAATATTGAAAATGCAGCACATGCGTAATAATAAACTGAAAATATTGCTGAAAAGATAAAAAACATTTAAGGTCAAATATAAAAGAACAACATTTAAATGCATTAGCTATTTTGCCAATCGAAATGAATTTCACAACGAATATTGATTTTACAAGGAAATTTTAATATTAATATTTTTGTTTGTTTGTTATTAAATAAATAATTATTAATTACGGCAGATTATTAGTTTTTATTATAATTTATAAATTGTCTTAAGAATTATAGGACGCTTCTGTATGCTTTGCCTCGGGCGGCACATCATATTATGATTAGGGTTTTTTTATTTATGAATAAAATTTAAATTGTTACCGTGCAATTATTTCCATTACAACAATTATTTTATTATTGGACGAAATAATTTTATGAAAATATTATTTTTCATGAATTTTCAGTTTTAATAAACCATGTGATTATTAGATCTCGAATTGAAAGAAGATAAAAAAGTTCAAAAAATCTCTAAATCTGAAACAATCCAAAAAATTAGGAAACCAAGATATTCTCTAGCAGATTATGGCCGTTTACTGACTGACGGTGATGATCATAGTTTGCCAGTCAATCAGATTGTTAAAGAATCAAGTTTATTAAGAGAAACAGATCTTAATACTTATGTAGAAAAAAATTTTTTAAGTCTACGGTAAACTTTTATATTAGCGAAATATACTTGTTTTAAACGTCTTGAATTTTCTAGGCGTGTTAATAATGAATCGGACGAAGAATATGATGGGTTTTTTATTAATTCACAATTCATTAATTAAAAGGTCTACAGGTCTCTTGATGAATCTAATAATACCGTTCTATTATTAGATGTAGTGGAACCATTAGATGAAAGTCAGTTTTCTTGGTGCTTAAGTTTCGACAGAAGAGATTTAGAATATGCTTTTAAAAAATGTCAAGTAATAAGGAAAAACAGATTAATATATAAAAAATATAAATCTAAAGAAGAATCAACATCTGATGAAAGTGAAATTAATATGTTAGTTGACGATATTTGTAAAACATCTGATGAAGATATTTTGGATAATTGTGTGGTTTTCAATGAGACGTCTGCTGAAGAAAATTTAAAGTAAGTTATATTGATTTTGGAACAATCTAGAACTTCTTTACTAATTAATGTTTTTTGATTAATGAATTTTATCATTATTCGACTATATTTTATTTCCTTTTATATTAATTTTAGAATATAGATCAATGATTCTCAGCCCAGTTTTGAATATTTAAAAATTTAGAGGCCTAGTGAATTAATTTAAATAAGACCACGGAATATATATATATATATATATATAAATCCAGATGTTATTTATTAATACATATAAGATTAGACAAATAAACGATAAAACACTTGGATCAATAAATTATTTTATTTCACAATAATTTTCGGTTCAACATTTTTCAAGAATTCATTGATCAATCCTAAAATTATGTTTTTTAATTAGCGATAATATTTTTGTAATTAATTTTTATTAAAAGATTATTAAATTTTTAAAAGAAAGAAAACCGTTTTAATTCTATGCAAGCTAAAAGATGATGGAAGCCTCCCTTTGGAAGGATTGTGCTTTTGATGAAAGAGACTAAGTACCGTCGTCTTTTAAAAGTTTATATTTGGTCTCATGAAATTTTATGCTTTGTTGAAAATATTATTATTATTACTATTTTTACTATTATTGCTATTACTATTCAAACACATTTTACGATATCTCATGTAAAAAATCGACCAAAATAATAATTATTTAATTTATACTAATTACTTTTTAAACATTTTAATGTTCTATTTTTGTTTAAAAATTTAAAATTATATTTTAAAATAAATTTTGTTAATAAAATTTTATTATATTTAATGTTAATATTATTTTTATTTGTTGAAAAATAAGTATTGTAAATATATTGTGTGAACTGTATATGTAATAAAGCTGCGCTGAGATACAATAATACAATAAATAATTTTCTATAGGTCAGCACTTTGCTTTGAACTTTGATAATATTTCAGAATAATTTTTTTTGATATTTTAATAGAATGTCAGGAGACTAAACCAAATTAGCGAGAAAAACTTTTTGTACTACATTTTGTAAGATTTTTTAGAATATAGAAAAATTTTGTTTAATCCATAATTTATAAATTAAACAAATTTGCACATTTGTCACAAGGCAGGAAAGATGACAGTAAAAATTCGATTTGTATATCATTTCTAACTACCACCGCGAAGAAAGAAAACCAGGTTATAGATTTATTTTTCTATACAATTCGAAGGAACTAAAACCTTAGTAATTTTAAATGTTTGGTGATTTTTTTCGCGGCACACATCTTGGACAACACTGTTGTAAAGAATCTATCTTAGTGTAGTTTGGTGTACTTTATGATTGTATAACGCTTCAACTATTTCGGTATTATTAAAAACTTTCATTCCTAGTTACAAAATTAATTAATGCACCTTTCGTTTTTCATACATACCGAAAGTATTAAATCAAAATTTTCTTTTTAGGATAAATTGTAACATTCCGAAAATCTTACCATTACCTCATAATTGTCACAATGGTAATATATTTTTTTCTCGCCCCTTATTTTACAAATTTTCTAGATAATTTAAATAGTTTGGATGACATTGTTCAATTGCAAAGTAATGTAACAGAAAACGTTTCAAACGTTGAAAGTGAAGCTTTGAAAAATGAAACCATTGAAAATTTTGAAAATAATAAAAATTCCTTTGAAATATCGATTATTAATAAAATCGATAATGAAAAGGAAAACTCAAAAACCCTTAGACAGTTGGCGAAATTAAAATTTTGCACTGAACCTCCAAAACCTGTGAGCATAAACCCTAAAGAATTTATTAGTCAAATAAACCGCAAGAAAATGATAATTCACAATATTCAGTGTATTTTAGAATCATCAGGTAACTAAATATAAAATCTGAATTTTGCTCTCTAAAAAAAATTCTAGAAAATCTACCACCGGTCAATGACATTTTTCTGACAGTTTCTAATCAATTCGCAGAAATCGACAATGTCATTACCGATAAGAAATCCGTTTTATCAGCATCGGTTCTTTCTCTTAACGACTACGGCTGCAAATACAAAGTAAAAAAATTAGAATTTAATAATAAAATAAATTCAACCAATAAAAACATTTCATTAATAAATGATTGTTGTTATCAAGAAAAATACAATAACTTGATTAGTAAAAATAAGCCGCTTACTAATTTGCCGCCTCAAAGCAATTTCAATGATTTCTGTGATATCAAAGATATAGACTCATTGTCAGTCAATACAGAGGATTCCAGTGTTACTCACACTGAAATGATTTCTGAAAACGATATAATAAATCTTAGCGTACCTTTGAAATTCAAAACCAATCAAAAAGCGACTTTAGATTCTGAGTTAGATATTAGTTTAGGAATGTCATCGATTAGTGAAATTCCTATTCATAAATATTCAAGTAATTCTATTGATAGTATAGAAACGTCTTCTCTTAACTCATCGATGAAATCAGACATTAGTGCATCTTCAGAATCCGACGGTAGGTGTAGAATGGATGAAAAATTACCCTCGAAAACCCTATTTCACAAGAAAATCATCGATAATTCTCTTTGCAATCCAAAACGCATTCGTAAAAATATTTGTCATTCGGAAAAAAATGCCAAATCTAATAAGCGTTTATTAAATGGATCGGGAATCAACCAATCAACGGGTGAATTTATTTGATATATATTTAACACATATCTATTATGATTTATAGATTTTAAAGATTTTTCACAAATGGAAGATTCATTCCAATTTTCAAATGTATGTTGAAAGTAGTATGTCGGTTGATATTCTTATTTGTTTTGTTGTTTTCTAGACAGTTGTCACTCCACCACACGATATTGAATTGGATTACACTGGACCCCAATGCATGGAGATGGATTCTAATTATCCATCTACAATTGAAAATTCTATTGTATTGAAAAACGTTGATAGTATTTCTACATTTCAACGAATTAATCAAATTAATAAGCAGTTGGAAAATATAGAGGATAGGTTAAACGATTTTAAACAGATAAACAATTTCGAAGCCGCCGCCACCGACATATCTTATAAAAATGAGATTTCTGATATTTTACCGTTTGACGAAAAGTCAGAAATAAATCAACTATTTCAGACTTCATCCGCCTATAATAAAGACAACAGTGAAGAAATCAGTAAAAGAGTAATAATGAGCTTAGCACTTTGATTTTATGTATATTTATTTTGAACTATTTTTATCTGTATTTTTAAACGATAAATCTACTTATTGTTAAAGGTTTATAAATTCGAAGTCTGATTTATAATAGCAATTTTTATGTTTGATTATTAAACTGATGAATCAATAAAATTAATTTTAGTCATTTTATTTTTATCATCAATATTAAATACTTTTTCATTTAATTTGAATTCGTTAGAATAATTATCAGAATATGATGATGAAAAGAGAAATATCAGCTAGCTGTGAATGAATAATATACTTATTGGTGCTGAAAGTTGGATTTTGCTAATATTTTGAACTAATCAATTAATATTGATCTCTGTTTTCCATATTTCAATTCATGTATTAAAATTATATGTTTTTGATTAATTAATTTTGTTCAGTATTTTAATTTATTTGTTTTTTATTCTATTGCTTAAATCTTATTAGATTTGTTTTATTTAGTGGCGATAAACCGATTTTGTTTTCTGTTTTTGGGGTAAATTGGGTTTTGATTTTCAAAGTACGGAATTATGAAAAATTAACAAAGCATGTTTATGCCTTGTCAAATATTTCTTTACCCTATTGTAATCCACAGCTGCTTAAATTTTTATATTATTTTGCTTGCTATTTATATTAAGCTTTGATAAAAATTTTAATGGATTTTGGTAATTTTTGTCACGATTATTGTTTTTATTGATTCCGATCAGTCTCGATGTTTTGTGGCATACCCGATGAACCATTCTGTATATATAAATGCAACCTAATTGGGAGTTATGCGGTTTCCTTGATCACCAGCAGACATTTCTCGATTGAACACTTTATCTAAATTTTATCGTTGGACCCCACATGTGTCGTTCGGTCAATTAGAGAATTACCAATAGCGCTCCCTGTTAAAATGAATTATAATAAAAGTAACATCATCAGTTACTGTATTCTAGAATGATATTATATTTTTTCCCTCGTAGCAGCTCTTAACTTTGAATAATTTACATTTTATCTTTTTCTGTATACTTTTCATAATTATGGATTCCATTAAAATCTTCACAGATGCCGATTTTAATAATTTAATTTATATTTAATTTTATTATTAAGCGAGCTATCAATATTAATTTTAAGAGACATCAATTAATTATGCCATCAATTTTTAAGCCCCTCTCCATTTATCAACAATTGTCAAACTTCCAGTGACCTTCTTAATATAGTTATGTCGAAGAATTTTCACCCTATCCTACAAACTATTTACAATTTATAGGACTAGCTTGCAAGTTTAAAATACAAAATATATGGATTAAAAAGTGTTGAGGACACCTAAATAATAGAAAAAAATAATTAATAAACATGCAAAATGATTGGAAGAAACAATGATAAGTGATTGAAATGTGGTTCTGGAGCTTAATAATAAAAAGGAATGAAAAAGAGATGTCGAATAACAAGAAGGGAATAAGAGAAAATCAATAAAAAACAGACAAGTGCAAATTTAGAAAAACAAGCAAAATTTGCATGTTTTCTCGAAAGCCCATTCGAGATAAAGGAAGGTACCCATAATGTAACTACGGCGATATTCATAATTGATAATGTAGCATCTCAGCAATCAGAGAACTTAACACATCAGAAGGGTATGCTCATGATATTTTACCTCCATATTCTCATTTCTCAATCCGTTCGAAAATATGTTTAGTAAATGGAAAGAACACACTAAATGTACTAACACGAATACCGAAGAAGAATTGATGGTTGGAATTGAAAATGGCCAGCAAATAATTACAAACGGTGATTGTGAAGGATATTTTGGAAACATGATAATATATATAACTCGAGCAATACCTAAATTAGTTATTTATGATTAAAGGTGATGTTTAAAAAAAAGTTATTTATTTATAAAAAATTTAATTATTTTTTATTTTATTATTTGTTGTATTTATAGCTTGATTACACATAATAACACGATTTTTTATTAATACTATATTATTTTGGAGCTTGTCATATTACGATGAGACTATGTCATATTACGGTTATACGATGCCATATTGGAGTGAGACGATGTTATACTGGGGTGCGAAACCCTGTATATCATAACTAATTATTTTCATAAATCTTTTAATTTCAATTAACAATCATCCTTACAAATTGTACTATAAAAAAGGCCAAGAGTAAATACATTTTTGATTAACTTGCTCAGAAATCTGTATATTAGTACTATATAGTGAGCAAACTAGCCCGAAAAGAAAGGGTGTGTGTTACGCAACGCTCGGGTCGGCAATTATCACATAATCACGTACACTTTTACATAATCCTCAAACATTACAATGCATATGTGATTACATAACCATATATGTTATTATGTCGTATGACATGTTACGTCATATGTTACGCTGAACCAATGTCATACTGCGTCATATAGTTCATTGGGGCCAATGTCAAATGACGTCATTTTAAATTTTTGTTTTAATGAAGTAGTTGCTATTTTTGTTTAAATGGTTTGATATTAGTCAAACAATATAAATTTTTGGTAAATTTTGATCGAAAAAATCGATTCTAGGTTCAAAAGTCATGATTTAATTTATTTTTTTGATGTTTTTGTTATTGGATAGATGTCGGATTTTGAACAAAAAGTTAGATTTCAATCATATTTTAACCACAGTGACATCCCAAAATTGAGTTAAAATGTCTGATAAAATCATAGTTTTCATTGTAATATCACAATAGCTGCATCATCGGACCATGGTTTCATTTAAACTGTGGGATGTTAAGTGAATAATTATGCCTACTTCGAAAAAGAGCCATTTCCGATAGATAACTTAAAAGTTAACCACTCACGCATACATGCAATGGTATACGCACACTGCACATATTTATTTGCCATATGCTCTATGATTATTGTTATGTTTACTTATAATAGGATTTTGCAGAGACCTCCCACTAGGTTGGATTACAGACATCCACCGCGATATCCGGCATACAAAACTGTATTTATACATTAAAAAATTATATAAAATTAATCAAACAAAATTCACGGGTTAAAAATGCCCCACCCTAATATATTAACACATAAAAACATAAATAGATTCTGGAACTTTTCATCATATTCACTTGATTTTTCTAAAATATATTTAATTTAGAAGCATTTATTAATTAAATTTGTTTAAATAATGATTTTACTTAACGGCAATTACTGAAATTACTTCAAAAATAAAACATTAATTAATTTAAAACGTTTATTAAAAAAATTACATTAACTTATTTACAAAACATTATTTATTTAAATTAATTAAATAATTAATTTTCCTCTAGCGGCAATTATTTAAAACTAATATTTCAAAATTAAAACTAAGTAATAACAAAATTAATTTAACTTTTTTACAAAATTTTTAAAATTATTTACAAATTTAATTTGTTAAAATTGTTGGGCCAGAACACATATGGCCTTGGAAAATATTTAAATGGATCGGTAACATACATGCAAACATAACATGCAAATTCAAAAATTAAACCTATTGAAACACCAAGTAAACTGTACCAAATATGAGGAAAAAAGGAGAATTAAATATAAAATAATAAACATAAAAATAAATTAAAATAATAACAAAATGCAACAAGATTCGCACGATACAAACACAAATATAACACGAAAACCCAACAAATTCGACAAAAATTGATAAATTAATAAAAGTTCATGAAAATGAAACTTAAATCAAAAAATTTGAATTAGAAATAATTCAATAAAAATTCTAAACGAAAAGTTATTAAAATAAATTGAAAAATAATAAAATTAAAGATTAGAATACACTAGAAAATAACAAGGTCGAATTTTGTTTTACTACATCAAAATTAACATGCGAGGTTAGGGACAGAAAATAGGTATAAATACCGATTCATTTTCACATTAAAACACACCGTTTTTCAAACCGAAAAATTATTTTTGAAACTGTTTTAAAACTATAAAACTTTCGTTGTGAATTAATTTTAGGTGAGAAATAGTTTATTTTGGAGCTCTCTCTCCACGTCACATCCTCGCAACCTCGGTAGAGCTCTGCTTGGATGTCGGCGTGGGGAGAGATGCATTTTTATGCCTTTGTGAATTATTGTTGGTCAAGTAATTTTGTATTTTGGTTATTTAATATTTTAATAAATATTTATAATATTTATACATTGTTTTATATATTTAATAAACTAAATTAAACTGTCGAAATTTTTCCGGCCCACAGCCAACACATATTGCAAGTTAGTAAAATATATGTACCCGTGAAGACCCAGCGTGCGGAACGCAGGGGTCGTAACGTCAATATTGCTCCATATAGATGAAAAGAGAAATAAGGAAGAAGTCATTTGGCTGCTTCCTCATTTCTCATTTCTGTAAAATCGACCTAAATTATTTCACACACGGCTCAAAATCATCACACCGAGTAGTCCAGTGGGCACTCATTAACTGTAATATAAACATAAAATGCGTCTAAGGCTTATTAAAGGGCAAGGGTACGGGGAATAAATTAATTTGTTGATTAAAGATAAAATAATATGAATTCATTGATTAAGAATAAATTAATTTGTTGATTAAAGATAAAATAATATAAATTCATTGATTAAAAATAAATCAATTTGTTGATTAAAGATAAAATAATATGAATTCATTGATTAAAAATAGATTAATTTGTGGATTAAAGATAAAATAATGTAAATTCGTTGATTAAAGATAAATTAATTCGTTGTTATGAAACAACATAAAATTGACTTAATTAATTCAACTTGACTATAATATGTTAATTAAAGGTCGCCATAGTATAAACTACTGATAAAAAACCCCAAAAACAGTTTAAAAACCGAGAGTCACCTGTAAAACCGACGAAAATCAAAACAAAAGACTATAAATTTATATTAAAATTACATAAATCAGTTAAAATCATAAGAGTAGGCTTACTACTAATGTCGAATCTGAACAACTTCAGTTTCATATAATAGGTGCATTTCAAATATATACTTTAGTTGACGGCGGATTAATAATTTAACCATTGTAAAATATCCAATAGCAGGAATGGAAATACTACGCTTTAATTCACGAACATTTCGAGGAAAAATTATATTCCAACAAGCCGTTAGCAGAGGTTACAAGCATTCCTAAAATTTTGATAAAAATCATGCGGAATAATTAAAGTTCCAACCCGCTCAAAACTAATCTTAGGTATAAGTTTCATGGCATGGATATGAATCCGATTGAATCATCCCGTCAGCATAAGGTCCCGAATAATAAATCCCGAACACCGTCGAACATTTCGTAACAAGCTAAGTTCAACCCAATCTCATCGTCCGCTGAAATAAACTAGAAGTAATACCAACCAGGAAAATAGACTACTTGAATTTGCCATCATTCCACCATCTTGTGCATATGGAAAACCTCGTAACGTCATGACTAAATTAGAATTATTAATTATCGCCAAGTGAAAAATTAAATCTAACCTAAAATCGATAAAAGTTCCATCCAACCGGAAATCATTCTGATCGTTGATATTGACTTTTCGAATAAACAAATTCGTCTAACGGAAGCGTGCACACTATTATTATATATTCCACCCAGACCATTATCGATTTTCGGAAATTATTATCGTATCGAAGTATGAATCCAACACTAGGAGGGAATTTACCAGAAAAATCAAGCTCGCTAACTCAAGGTACTTTGCAAGATTTTTTTTCATTTATTTAAATAATTTATTTTGGATTTAAACCTACAAATCTTTTCTAAATAATGGTCTCCCATAAATTAGTCTGTAAATAAAAACTAATTATTTGATTAACTGAAATCGCCAATATTATCATAGTATCAAAATCCGGTATTAGCTTCCCCAAAAACACGCCAAATTATTAATTAATTCTGCCTTCCCCAAATCTTCGAAATAGGAATACTCGTGAATATCGAAATCGAGAATTATGTTATTCCTTTTGCGCTTCTAGATTCTATTTTTATGAACTAGAATAACGGTTTAAACGCATTTACATTGAATGATTTCTAATACACCGTCACATTTCGTCCTTTGAACACTTTACTAATTAAAAATTAATTATGTACAATATAAATTTGATATCTTAATTGCGATATGATATGTATTGTGTAATCTACGAGCCCAAAATGTTAACCTGAAATATCACGTAGCTTCCAGAGTGTTAATTGTCATAAGAAAAACTTTCATGGTTGCTTGATAAAGATTTTAATCCGCGATTGCCAACATTTTCGGAATGACCAATAACAATTACCCCAGTTTTCACGAATTCCGATAGGTATTTTCCCTTCACCAACCTTCCATTAAGAGTTATTTTACATAAACCTAGCATGAACTTAGCAAAGAAACTCTAAAGTAATTAATGTCTGTCATGTCAAAACGATAACTAAACCTTTATTTTTCCGCAAACCCTACGCTACCAGTTAGTAAATTACCCAGCCGACTTGGATAATTTGAGAAACGTCCGTGCAAGACGCAAATTCGCTTCAACGACACTAAAGAGTAGAATAAATTGATCGCCACAATAGTTAGCCGACGGCCGCTATCATTGACGCTAAAACGCCAAGTCACGATTAAGATAGATTTAATTTTTGATATTATATTCGATCGCTTAACCATAATGATATTCTTAGAAGAACCAATGCCTCGCGAATGGCTACCCGCCCCTGTAGCAGATGAATGGCGTCGGGCTTGGAAGAGAGCACGACCGACAACAACAACCATCGAGGAACCTCAATCCAAAAGGCCCTACCCGACCACCTGGCAGATACTGGGCCTGAAGAATGATCCTTGCTAGTCTAATGAGCAGCAATATCCTGCCGAAGAAATCCGCGACCACGCGCGGAACCTTCTCGCCCAGTGGGAGAAGATACAGGAGCAAGTTGATCTCAACGTGGTTAAAGCCCGGATGTACCTCACCAATGTCGAGGAGGACATCCGCGTCGGGCGCATTGCGGAGATCTATCCGACTCGACCGGTCCGCAACACTCGGCGACCGGTAGCCATCGTTCCAGGTTTCTCCCCGGAGGAAGGGGTTAGAAAATTCTTCGAGGAACCCTGATTCCTCGGGCAGGGGACAAAGACAATAGTTTGCATTATTAATGTTATAAAAAATTTAAAATTCCAATGTCGTTCGCCTTATTTCTCTTTGTGAATAAATTCATTTTGCAACTGTGTTTATAATGATCTAATTTTGATTTAATTAAGTCAATAAAGGAATTTAAAGGTTTTCTTTTATTATAGCGATGTCGACCCTGCAATTAATACAAACCGAACTAGACCACGCTAGGCGGGCAAACGCGGATCTACTCACCCAGATAATCCAAATGACTCGGGAAGTGCAACAAATAAAGGCAACCTGGTCAGATCCGACAAAAATGAAAGCTATTTACCACAGGCTCACGGCGGCACAAAAGGGTTGGGCGGAAGAGCGACAGCTTAATCAGAGCTTGCGCACCCAAATCAGGGGATTGGAGGTCGCCCTAGCAGTCTGTCGGGAGGGGGAAGCAGTAACATACCCGCTTGTCTTCGCCCCGTCACAGATGCCGCATAAAAGTCGAGCAGCACAACCCCAAGTCCATCCCATTAGTTCACGAATGCTATGCATTTTTGCTGATTTGAATAAATGAGTTGCATTCATTGTTAATTCATCTCCAAGATACCCTTTGCATACAATCATTATCATGAATACTCGTACCACGTTTTCAAACCATCTCCCACAGTCAACAAAATCTGATCTTGAACTTTTTACACGAGGGACAGAGCAAAGCGAGCATAAGTCTTCTATCGACAGCTCGTGAACCCGAGGATTGTTCGAGCAATTACAGTATTAGCAATGATGCTCACTTTTTCCGGACAATCCACCCACTCGAACACATTTCCAACGTTGCCTAGCAACGGGTGCCGGGTGGTAGCTAGAAATCATTTTGTATGGCGTTACTGGGTAACAAGAAGACAATTTAAACAAATAGCGAAACCCTGTAACCCACCAAAATATTTAATGTACCGTAAGCGGCAATTATTTAAAATAACTTCAAAAAACAAAACATTTAATAATTTAAAACTTTTATTACAAAATTAGTTTAACTTATCTACAATTTATGATAATTTACAAAAATTATAAAACAATTAAATTTAAAAATAGATACAAATTGCTAGTATTTTAATCATTAGTTTACTTTACGTGGCAATAATTTAAAATTAATACTTCAAAAATAAAACTAAGTAATAACAAAATTAATTTAATTTATTTACAAAATTAATAAGATTATTTACAAATTTATCTTGTTTAAATATTTACTTTTCTATACGCGGCAATATTTTAAAATTATATAATTCAAAATAAAACTAATTAATATCAATTATTAATTTAGCTTATTTACAAATTTAATAGTGAAAATCTTTTTTCATCAAAATTTTAATAATATACTTAAAAAATATTTAAAATTTAATTTAAAAAACATTATTTAGTTAGCAATTTTTTAAAATAATTTCAAAATAAAACATTATTTTATTTAAAAATTTCTATAATAATTTTATTTTAACTTATTTACAAAAACATTATTTAATTAATTTACTGTAAGCGACAATTATTTAACATAAAACATTTAATAATTTAAAATTATTTTAACTTATTTACAAATTTATTGGTTAAAATCATAATGCTTAAATGAGTAATATTAAAGTCATCAAGAAGTCTTAAACCTATTAAATCCGTCATGATGTTTTTAAATAGAATAATGTAGTAAAAATTATGGTTCATTTGTTGGGTAAGAGTTAATGAAAAACATACAGTTTCATCGTAAAATCATGAATATTTGTCTGTTTGAAGAGTCATTGTTATTATGATTTTAATATTATAATTTTAATCGGTTAGAAAACGCCTCAATTCCAAAATCATTTTACATTATAAGTTTGAATTGAGAATTTTATTTAGTAAATCAGATATTATTATACGAAAATTGAATATTAGTTAATTTTATTTGATTGTGGGATTTTTCAAAAATAAGTAACATTGTTTTTAATTCAGTTTTCATGTTAAGACATTGTATTCTATTTGTAAGTTTCTAACAAATCATATACTCATTAATCATGCATATTTATACGAGTAATAAACACTAAACATAATTCTATTTTAAATCAACATGTTAAGTAATTATTAATACTCGCAAAATAAAACTTACAGATAATTCATAATAAGGGTACGAATTATTACAAAATCAATCATATTTATCATTAAGAATTGATAGTTTAAATATAATTTGGGCTATAAATGGGTTATGATAATAAAACACATTGATTTGAAAGGGAACAAACTTAAATAGGTAAGTAAAACGTTGATATCCGATAAAAATATGCCAATAAATGTTTTTCTAAAAATATATAATTGAAGAACATAAGTAAATAATATTTATTATTGGTCGACAACTGATGATAACTCAAATTTCCGCATCTCATATCTTAAATTCCATTTAACATGATTCCCCATTCGCTTCAAAAATCAAGTGAATCTATTTATGCTTTTATGTGTTAATATATTAGAGTGGGGGGCATCTTTAACCCGTGAATTTCGTCTGAATAATTTTGAATTTATAAATAGAGTTTTCTATGCCGGATATCACAGTGGATGTCTGTAATCCAACCTAGTGGGAGGCCTCTGCAAAATCCTATTATAAGTAAACATAACAATAGTCATAGAGTCTATGTCATAGAAATATGTCCAGTGTGCGTATACCATTGCATGTATGCGTGAGTGGTTAACTTTTAAGTTATCTATCGGAAATGGCTCTTTTTCGAAGTAGGACCACAACGCACTAGGCATAATTATTCACTTAACAAACAGTTTAAATGACACCATGGTTCGATGATGTAGCTATTGTGATATTACAATGAAAACTATGATTATACCAGAAACTTTGACCTCACTTTCGGGATGGCACGGTCGTTATATCTTACGAATAAATGCGAGCTCTCCTTGCCGCTCATTGTGTCGAGTAATAAATTAATGCATTCTTTATCTTGTATCATCTTTTCTTCATAGGATTAATAATAATAATATTAATAATAAAATTAAAAATATTAATTTACCCAATCGTTAAATATGCAAGGTTTTTTCAACCCATACCCGTTTTTAAACCAACCTTAAGATTTATCGAAAATGTTTCCTGTAAGCTCAGTAGATTTAGTCTCTGACATTGAAGTTGACTTAAATTTATATGTTTGGTATCATATTTTCTTCGAAATTCAATCCTGGCCCCCATTTTAATCATATAGGCTGACTAGACCGTTAATTCATAGATTTTCACGCATCAATCAACTTTTAACTTAAAATAAACATTATTATGACTGAAATCTCATTATTTGTTCAAAATTCGACATCTTTCCAACAACAAAAACATTAAAATACCATGAAATCATGGGTTTTGAACCCAGAATCGGTTTTTGACCCACATTTATCAAAAATTGATATTGTTTGACTAATATCAGACCATTTAAATAAAATGGCGACTACTTCATTAAAATAAAAATGGCAACTTTATTAAAACAAAAATAGTGACTTCATTTAAACAAAAATTATCGATGACGTCATTTGACCTTGATCCCATTACTTTGAACTATATCATAAAATGATAAATGCTTACGCAACACAGATGCAACATAAAGCCTGATGATTGGATAACGTCGCATAACCACATATGCTATATAAACCCAAGTGATTGCGCAATAATCTGTGATTACGTCACCATCGTCGACTCGAGCGTTGCGAATACATACCATTTTTTGTGTTAGTGTGCTCACTATATTGTACTTATATTTATTGAATGTTTTACTACGATAAATGTTTTATTTCTATAACTATTATTGTTAATATATATAAATATACTATTCTAAAATAGATTACAGATAATAATTGATCCGATTTCAAATTTCAAATGTACATTTACTAGAAAGTAGCAATTTTAAATGGTAATTATTTACTATTGGATGATGATTTTTAATTTTTCTTTTTTCTTATTTAAATGTGTTGATAAAATTTGCGTTTAGAAGGAAGTTATAAGCTTATATATTGGTCAAGCTGGCGTCCAAATGGGAAATGCCATATGGGAGTTGCTTTGCGCCGAACATGGAATAAATGATTGTGGCAATTTACAGGAGCCGCCATTAGATATAGAATGCCTGGAAACATTTTTTGGATTAACTTCTGGAGCAAGATATGTTCCCAGAGCTTTATTTGTCGACTTGGAGCCAACAGTAATTGGTAATGTTACATTTTCTATGTATTAATTTCTCATTTTCAATTTTTATATAAATTTATATATTAATAAATATAAATTTATATCTAACTCTTGATAAATTATTATTTAAAATGATATATGAAAATTATTTATTAATCCAAAAACGTCTGACATTAGAGCAATGATACATTTCAGATTAAATATTATTTAATTTTTGACGGGTTATTTAATATTTAATTATTAATCGTATAAGGTTTTAGGTGAAGAGTATAAGATAAATTAAATAATTAAATAAATCTTATTTTAAGAATGAATTAAAGTCGATTTAAAAGTTCAATATATAAAAAAAAAATAAAATAATTTTTAAAAGTAAGTTTTTGAAAAATTGAATAATTTATTTTGAAATTGTTCAAAAAACTTATACTGATAATTTTTTATTATGTTTATATTTGATAATAGATGAATATTTTGAAAATATTGTTGGGCTATAAGCCATAGTTTAAACAAAAATGAGAAAATTGTGTAAATTAAAACAAAATAATTAATGAGGTTTGGAAATTATCAATATGGCTGCTGTAACATAAACCGCAAGCAGAAATCAAAAATAAAATAAAACATTAAATAAAACAAAATAGAAACATAACAAAATTAAATAAAACAAATATTAATTAAAATCATTGAAAAGCCTACAGATGCAGAAAGAAACACAAAACTAAAATATAAAACCTCCAAAACCTTGCAAAAGAAGATTTAGAAAATACATAGGCGGAAGCGGCGACCAAAAATTTTAATATCAAAGGGTAAAAAGAGAAACAATCAAAGAGAATGGTTATATAATAAAAAATAAAGATTTACCAAAAATTTAGAAAATAATATCAAAAAATAGAGAAAAATAAGCAGAAAAATAAAATATTTAAAATAAAATAAAAGCAATAAAACCCCCCAAAAAATAGCCGAAAAAGGCTCAAAATTCTCTGATTGGTCGCACCCAGGCATGAAAACGCTATATATACAGCAGTCATTTTCATAATTTTTAGACTTCTAGACATTTTGTTGACACAAAATTTTTAGAGACAATTTTTGTTAGACAATTTTTAGACAGTTGTTGAGACAATTTGTTTTAGACAATTGTTTAGTCAATTTTTATGCCGATGTGCGACAATTTTTCAAATTTGGATGCTTGACGACAAACTTGTCGATCGTAAGTATTGTATTTTGTACAAATATATTTTTCTAAGTTAATGTTTTGTTTAATTTAACTTATTCTGGATGGCCGCGATGTCTTTTGGCATCGCTTGGCAGGTTCCCCCAACTTATTTATATTCATTTTATATACATTAGTTTGTGGAAAGTGGTAGGGCAGTATTCAATTTCCACAGTTAGTTTTGTGGAATGTTGATGTGCTGCCTTGTCGCTAACCACCCTTCGGTGTCTGTCTAGTCCGGTCATGTCTCATTACACTGATCGCGGGGTAGGACTCCGTCGTAATTCACCGTGGCGGCCATTGCGAGTTGGTCGGAGCGGTAAGTGGATAAACTGCGGGAAGATCGCCATAATTAAGGGGATAACGTTTGTATAAATGTTTAAGTAGGAAAATTGAATTTTTAATTTAACTCCTGCCGATTATTATATTGTCAAGGGTACGACTAGTGATAGAAATTTAGGTCAACGAAAGTATAAAGTACTGTTAAATCACGTACATTGTTTGATAATCATCGTGGTGGAAAATTAAAATAAAATGATACAATTTGGCATAGATCTGTGAGATGATAATATAGAGATTTACGAATGGTGGTAACTGTAGCGACCATAGGAAAGCAAATATGACTTGTTGGACTAAAATAATGACATTATAATAATGCATTCATTTCAATTTACCATAGGCTAACGTTTGTTTGAAACAAGGAATTTTCCATGGAATAAGGGCTGAACGCTGCCCAAATTTTTGAAAAATATTTTAATAAATAAACAGTAATGATGACAAGTTGATATAGGAATTGTAGAAATAGATGAGTATGAACAAGCGTATAGATAGAAAGAGACGTAAGACCTTCTATCGGCAGTCAGGAACCCGAAAGTGAAAATATCATGAGGAGTAGTTCTAGAAATGGAGCTCACCTGCTCATGAATTTTCAGCTGCTATATACAGTACCAACATGAGCTTGCTCATGGGTATATAGTGGTAGGATTAAAATTGTGGGGCGTCTGGGTGAGACAGCATAGACCCTAGGAAAAGAAGGTATTTTGATCGAGGAGGATAAGTTTGAATAAGCTTTGTACAGACTTAAACAAATTAATTACACCCAGTACACCAGCAATATTAAATAAATAAATAATTGTAAATATGTATTTTTTGGGATTTGTAGCAAAATTCTGTTGTTCACCTGATCCTTATGATCTGATATGTTACAAAACTATTTCGATCTTTTTAGGGTTAAAAGAATTTATAAGAAGGCTTCATATTTTATTTAAGTTTGTACTGAATGTTTCAGAAAGAAATTAATTATATTATCAAGAATTATTTTTTTAATTTAAGTTTTGATTCTCTCCTAATTATGTTATTGCGTATTGCTTAACACTAGAACTACCGAGCCCGTCGAAATGACGGTTTTTTTTTATATGGTAGAACTAGGTATATCAAATATGCTGGTAAATCTAGTAGTAACACTTTCACACCACGCGTACCACCGGTGTTACGTATTTTATTTTTATTATTATACGGCATGAACATTAAATATTTAGATCTTTAACACTTTGACTGCCGAAAAAGAAGACTTAAGAATCACGCTCTCCTTTCAACACGATGTGAGAGAGTTAATAAAAAGATATTCTTCAAATGAAATAAAATGTTATTCATAACATAAACTTTATCACAATACAGCTTCAGAATACATGAAAAATGTATTTATTTTCATCGCGATTTGTAATAATTCTATCGATAAAATTACCAAAATTCTTTTCTCACTATTAAATAGGTTGAATATTTAGATTTCATATTTTAAGAATTCCAGTTTTAAATTTATAGAATAACACTCTATTTTAAAAATTGGTAATCCAATTTTTTTTTCATATTATGTATTTTATAAATAAAATGATTATTTAAGAAAATAATACTCTAAATTATACGAAGTGTCAAATATTTTTGTTTTTGAAAAAAATTTAAATTTGCAAATTGTAAATAAAAACAGTAAAAATTGAATTACATACGTATATCAAATGTCCGTAACTCAGTCATACATACATTTGTAATTTCAAAGACTAGCAATATGAAACGATTTCAATTGACAAATTTTTACAATGAATAATTTCTGACATTAATATTTAATAAAACAAAACTATTTTTAATTATTTTTGTTTTTTTAATTTTTTAATATTTTTAATTATTTAATTTACATTTAATTTTACTATTTTTAGTTTTTTTATTTTGTGCACTTTTTTAGGCGCCATAATAATGGACTGCATTTTTTACAAATTTCGCTAAATAAACTAAAATACGAAATCCTTAATGTTAAAAGTTTAAAAAAAATATGCTAAAAGCAATTTATTTAAATCTAAACCTAATTTCATGTCTTAAATTCAGTGATTCCTTAACCTTTCGAGCCGTAAACATCCTAACCTTCTTAATGCTAAACAAGTATTTACTTTTATAACTTTCTCTAATAAATTTTTTAATGGAATGAAGTATCTGATTTTTCTTTTTTTCCAATACAGAGATACTTCGTAAGGTGTCTATAATTTATTTTTACCAGATTTCACTGTACATGTTCTTTAACCAAAGTTTTGAAATGTCTACTATTTTATTATTTTAATTAAAAAAATTAAATTATTTCAATTTTAGACGAAATAAGAAATGGCTCATTTAAAGCGTTATTTCATCCAGATCGACTTATAACTGGCCCTGAAGATGCTGCCAGTAATTTTGCCAGAGGATTTTTTACAGTGGGAAAACTTCTTTTGGGCACAATTAATAATGAAACAAGAAGACTTCTTGAAAACAGTGATTGTATTCAAGGTATATTTTTGTTTAGGTCTTTAGGTGGTGGAACTGGAGCTGGATTGACATCTGCTATTTTTGATGGTTTAGCCGAATACCCGAAAATCACTAAAATTGAAGTTCCTATTTATCCTTCACCTACTCTATCTTCAGCGATGGTTGAACCTTACAATTGTTTATTAGGGGAACACTTTTGTATGGAGGATGTCGATGTAGGACTTTTATTAGACAATGAAGCATTATATGATATATGCTCGAAATATTTAACTATAAATTATCCGACATTTTGTACAATTAACCGTCTTGTTGCTCAACTTTGTAGCTCTATAACAGCATCAGCCAGATTTGAAAGTGTTATGAATTGTGATATTACAGTTCTACAAACTAATTTAGTTCCATATCCAAGAATTCATTTTCCATTAGCTAATTTTGCTCCAATTTTATCACCTGAAAAAGCTCAACACGAAGAATTATCTATTATGGAACTTACCAGATACGTTTTTGAAAGGGAAAATCAAATGATGAAAGTTGATCATTCTTTTGGTCGATTTATGTCATGCAGTTTACTTTTTAGAGGAAATGTGAGTCCTTATCATGTTTACTTAGCGTTAACTGAAATTAAAAGAGATAAAAGCATAGAATTTGTTGATTGGTGTCCCACGGGATTTAAAATTGGTATAAATGTTTGCCCACCAACAACTATTCCATGCAGTCAAATAGCTCAAACGTCGAAAAATGTAACAATGTTGACAAATACTTCAGCTATTGGACAAGCGTGGCAAAGATTGACACATAAATTTTATCTATTATATTCTAAAAGATCTTTTGTGCATTGGTTTGTTGGCGAAGGAATGGAGGAATGTGAATTTACAGAATCTCTTTATAACATAAGTGCGTTAGTGAAAGATTACGAAGAAGCAGCAATGGATGGTAAATTTGAAGAAGGAGTGGTTGATACCTCTGCTCCAAGTGCTCCAGCTACTAATGGAAGTCTAAATCATGATAATGCTGGTGCACAAGGACAAGAATATGTCGAGGTTACTTCAAGCCAGAGGGGCAGTTATGAGCAAAAAGACGTTACCAAAACCGAGGGTTCAAATGAAGAAGAAAAAGAAGCAAATAAAGTTGATTCAGAAATAGAAACAGATAGCAAAAATCCTGTAAGCGAAACAAGAGCTGAAGAAATTGAAACAGAAAAAGAACAAAATGAAGAAGAGGGAGAAAGTGAAAATAAAGAAGAAAATGCGGAAGAAAATGTAGAAGAAAATGTAGAGGAAAATGCAGAGGAAACTGCAGATGAGAATGAAGATAATGCACAAGAAACTGAAGAAGGGGGAGGAGGAGAAGAGGAAGCTGAAGAAGCTGAAGAAGCCGAAGAAGCCGAAGAAGTTGATGAAGCTGAAGAAGCCGAAGAAGCCGAAGAAGCCGAAGAAGCTGAAGAAGCTGAAGAAGCCGAAGAAGCCGAAGAAGCTGAAGAAACTGAAGAAACTGAAGAAAACGAGGAAAATGAAGAAATAGAAACAGAAGAGATGAATGATGTTGGAGGGGCAGCCGATGAAACCAGTAACACCAGTAATAAAATATATTTTCACAGCATGAGTTATTCGGACAACCTTAGTAAAATGCACTTTAAATCCTATCCTTATAATTAGCAACCAAATTTTGATTGATTCGAAATAACCCAATGAAATATTTCAGTTGTCTATTTAAAATTAAAATTTTAACAAAATTTATTATTAATTAATCAAATAGTGATTTGATGGCAAAATTTAAAAAAAATTGTAACCAATAACTTGCCTAATTTTTCAATATTTATTTGATTTAGTTGGCCTTTAAAGTTAATGCTTGCTAGAATCTAAGAAACTCAGTGACATCATACATTATTTTATGTTGTGTCTGTAATTTTCATAACTTAATAAAGATAATAATTTTTGTTTAAATTTGACTTCAATAATATTTTAAATAATTCAATTTTTATTCATTTTGTGTATAAATATGGACGGGCATTATCATAAAAAAATTGAAATTTAAAAGTTGATTGTTTCCTTGACAGTGAATGCCATAAATCCCAAAGAAATATATTGGTTCGACTTATTTCCTGTCTCGATGTTTTATATTTTAAGTATCTAAATTTTTCTACAAATATTTTTTTGCTGTAAATAGTGAAATTCTCATTTAATACATTTTTAAAGAGTTGTAATTATTAATAATGTTATGTTTTATTTTCAACAATGTTTCTCTTGTCTTGTTCTTTTATTAAAACTCTTTCGAGATAAAGTTGTGGTCCTCGGACTGGTGCATGCCTTATAAGAAAGGTCCGTGGAACAGCCAAAATTTAATATAAATTTTCAACTTTTTTTTATTTAAAATGGTTAAATTATTTTAATGATACATGCTTTAACATACCAAATGGTGCACTCAGACACGAATCTGGTGAATAAACGTAGTAAATTTGGAATAATGTTTATGTAATCTCCTAAAATATAGGTTGTTCTTGTTAGCTCTCGTCTTTTAAACCCGTGGTCCGTAGTTTTCAATAAACACTTATATACATAAATAAATTATTATTTATTTAAATTCAATTGGTAAAAATTCTTGTAACTAATTTTTTATTATGTTAATATAGATAAATATTTTAATAATTATAAAATAAATGAATAATAATGAATCTGTATTATTTCGGGATTTGTAGTGTTGGCGAATAGGGTTGGTTTTTTATTTATTTTTTTCTAGGGTTTTTGTGCATCTACCCCCTAAACGCAATCACGATTATTATTCTATCCCTCCTATGTACCCATGGTGATTGCCATGTTGGTAATGTACATAAGGGTTGAAAATTCATGAGTAGGTGAGCTCCATTTCTAGAACTACTCCTCATGATATTTTCACTTTCGGGTTCTGGACTGCCGATGGAAGGTCTTACGTCTTTCTTTTTCTATATCCTGGTCCTTACTCGTCTATTCCTACAATTTCCATACTTATTTGTCATCTTTACGCGTTATTTATAAATGTATCCTTCAAAAATTTGGGCAGCGTTCCTCCTTATTTTTTGGTAAATTTCCTATTTCATTTGTTTAATCACGGTATCGACTACATTTTGGTCCTAATTTACCTTTATCTTTCCCTATTTTAAAATTTGATTAATAATTCTTTAACTCCCGGTACATTTCCCATGATTTTAAGTAGTTACAACCCTCTGCGATCACTTCAATAAACATTTCTCTCTTCTGTCAGATTATATCATTCAACTATTGGAAAAATACTTTCAACTTTACATTCCTACACTAACCTATCCTTTCCTACTCGATTTTCCAATTAATTTCCTGACGATGTTTTTAATTTTCCCTACAAAACTTTATTCCCGCTTAACTAAAGTCACACTTCCCCAATTTTATTTTCTACTCGCCCGGCCACTTTTCAGTAGCCGCTTCGAGTTATACAACGATGCCCTGCGTGGAGGTCCTATGCAATTGCCAGACCCTACTGCGGACTACCGAGGTATCAACGAGGCGCGACCCACGAGCACAACTAAGGAACTTAATCTACCAGCCGGCCCTAGATCTGTCCCATCGATAGCTATTGAAATACTTATTATAAATAAGATTTTAGGGGGACTTGTCAGTGGCACCAAAAGATTCCACGACCATCCAGAATAAAATCAAAATAACAAGACTTTAAATATATATTTATACAAGAAAACAATACTTACAATCCACAGTCATGCAATCAGATTTGAAAAATTGGCATAAATTGTCATAAAAACTTTGACTACAAGTGATTCACTGTTTGTCTAAGAATGTCTAAAAATTTTGTCTGTAAGTCTGTAAGTCTGTTATTCTGTCAAAATTCTGTTAGAATTCTGTTAGAAATTATTAAAATGACTGCCGTATATATAGTATTTTTGTGCCTGTG
Source organism: Schmidtea mediterranea (assembly GCA_022537955.1). NCBI lineage: Eukaryota > Metazoa > Platyhelminthes > Tricladida > Dugesiidae > Schmidtea > Schmidtea mediterranea. Next base: position 104,420,230 of record CM039680.1, read on the forward strand.
TGCGACCAATGAGCGATTTTTCACCATTTTTAGGGTTTTTTAATTATTTTATTTATTTCGAAATATTTTTGTAATTTTTTATATATTTTTCTTTATTTTTTGATATATTAATATTTTATTGTTGGATTTTTATTTTTATTATTATTTTCTTACAATATTATTTTTTAACCCCAATATTTTATTTTCTGGTCGCCTCTTCTGCCTGTGTTATTTCTAAACCTTATTTTGCAAGGTTTTGGCAGTTTATTTCTTTTCTCGTATGTTTCTTTTTGCATCTGTAGGCATTTTTCGGAATTTTAATTAATTATTTGTTTTATTTAATTTTTGTTATATTTTTTAATTTGTTTTAATTAATATGTTTTATTTTATTTTTGGTCTCTTCTTGTGGTGCGTGCTTATGTTACAGCAGCCATATTGACAATTTCCAAACGACATTAATTATTTTGTTTTAACTTATACAATTTTTACCTTTTTGTTTAAATTGGTTTTGTAAATTTGTTTTAATTTTGGCTCTAAGCCCAACAGTAGGAAACTTCTTTTGTCCACTGGACACTTATCAATAGATAGTTTACAAGAGTATTTCGGTCTTTTGCGGGTGTAAATAATTAATAAGAAAGTTTTATTTTATTAAAGATTTGGAATATTATTCAGTGAGTAATATTTAAATAAATAATATTTTCATGAATTTTGAATATTTTTCTAATTTGAATTTTAATTCTTTCCAAATATGTTATTGCGTCTTGTTTAATAAAATTCCATCACCCAATTTTCATTATGTCAATATAAACTGCTGATTTATAAGACTACCCAGTATGGGCGCTTTTACTAATAGGCAAACCTAGGCAACTGCCTAGAGGCGCCAACCGAAAAGAGCGCTTGCAATATGATTTTCTTTGTAATTTTTTTTTTCAAAATTTTTATATATTTATTGATAATAATTAAATTTTATAATTAAAATTTTACTTAATTAGTGCGTACTCCACTGACTTTTTTAGTTCTTATTAAATCAATAAATTACCAAAAAACAACAGATAATTAGTTTTAATTGTATATTTGTACTTTTTAATTTTTAATACGATTAATGGGGCGCGTTAATATATATTGCCTTAGGGCGCCAAAGATACAAATGCGGCAATGCTAACCAGTCATGTTCAGTTTAGTGAAATTATAACATTAAATTGAGAGAGAACTTATAGCGTGGCTTGGTTATATTTTGTTAGCGTCAAGAATATGTACATTTCTAAATATATTCTGAGCCGTTTTTGATATTGATTTTTAAAGTGCAAAAAATCACGTTTCAAACTCTAAATCACCGATGATTCTCAAAATTTGTGAATATTTTACCTCATTATGAGTCAATGACTTCCCTTCCCTTTAAAAGTACGGAAAATACTTGAGCGCAGATAGTTGCGTTGTTTTTTGAATATATTTCTTTGTAAAAGTATACTTAAAGAGGCGAAACATTTTGTTGACCACGGCTCTTTCTTATCTACATCGAAAAGTGGTTTAATCAAAGAAACAAGAAGATATTTTGGGTTAGACTATATACTACTGTATAGGGGTAATAATTTATCGGGTTTTAGAAAAACCAGTAATTCGGTATTTATTTACATTTTTACCGGTAATTTACTGGTTTACCGGTATTATTACCCCTACTTAGTATGCATTAAACATAAAAATATTTACCCAAAAAAACCCTACTAATTGAATAAATATTATCGGCTACAGTATATTTTGAAGTAAAATTTTGAAAGTCAAACTGGAAACCTTTGTAGTTAAAAAACAAATCAAACAACTAATAAATCTAATAACACAAAAAATGAATGTCTTAAATTAATAGCTTTTGGGAAATCCATTTATTAAAACAATATTAAAAATATTATAATGTTAATCACAAAATTCATTTACTTAGCTTAGTCTCAATTGCAATTTTCACTGCTAATTTAGCATAAATTGCTTCTCAAAGGAGGCTCTCAAAAAACACATTGTGCTCAGGGTTTCATCATTCATGCTGGATCTGTATCTTGTGCAAATTAAACCAGCGGCGGAGAAAGCCCTTTCTGTCTCTACACTGGCCGGGCGAACTGTTGAAATATATTTCAGGGCTTTCTGTAAATATTTGCCTTTAATATTTTGTTCCATAAAATATAACATTCCTTTTCTTATTATATTAAAAAGCACAGATGGAATCTTCGGATTACTGATCTCTTCATCTGCATTTATATTAATCCTATTTTGAATAACTAAATTTAGTTTTTCTTTCATTGAGAGCCCTGAAGATGTTCCTGCAGAAATCTATGGAATCGCAGATCCAATAGTTAATTCTGGTTCTTCACACACCATTTCAGATTCCGTATCAATAGTTGCGGAATCGCATTTTGAAAAAGTTTGAATTATTTCAACAATCTTCTTTGATATAACTATTTTGTTAATTGTATTGAACATTCCATAACTATTTTCACCACATGAACGTGGTTCATGAAGATAATAAAAAATATCGGAATACATGGTTCTTCTTTCGCTTATTTTTAATATTAGAGCTTCATTCAACTCGTTACTAATAAAGGTGTTTTGATTGCCTAGTTCATCCAGCATAAACTTAAGAGTTAAATCCGCAATGTATATGTTAGTGTCTCTCGAACAAAGAGTTTCCACCGCCACTTTAATCGGTTGCCAAATTAAGTTCCTCTTCTGATAATTCTAAATCTGATTTAATATTGATAAGAGTTTTTCGAACGCAATTTTTTATCTGATAAAATCTTTTCAACATATCAAGCAAACTACTCCACCTTATCTTTGTGTCAAGTATTAGCGAAAGCTCTTTATCAAATTCGATATGACATGTTTTTGAAGGGCTTCATTTTTTACTGTTGATCTACGAAAAATTCTAACAACTTTCCAAATTTTTGATATTATGGGATCAATACATTAGTGTTTAATTGAAATTGGCATATCCGTAGGTAATGTATCAGTATGCACTTCAAAATGTTCTATTTCTTCTTCGTCCTCTTTCTCCTCTTTACTTATAGTTACAGTTTCATGTTCATATTCAGTAGCAGCATCAACATCAGCATCTGCCATATTTTCGTCCGAAATATTATCCGAAAAAGATTTTTGATAAAGCATCTTAATTACGGCTAACTGGATGCCGTGGGCGAAACATAGCTGATGATGACTAACATCAATCAATCTGCCTACCTTTTTCATAATCGCGGATCCATCCGTAGTAATTAAAATTACATTCTCCGTTGGAATATTGAATTCTTGAAATTTGTTTTGAAGATAGGTGATACATTTATCGGCAGCCATTGTCTCTTCAATTTTTACCAAACCCAAATTCCAATATATATCATCATACGAGTGAAAATTTACATTCAAAAACCTTCGATTCTTCAAAGACATCCATTCGTCTAAAGTCAAGCTGAATAATTCACCATGACTTATCCTTTCTGATAATTCAGTTTTTTATTTAATTTAATTTTAATTCAGATAGTTTCTATTTGTTTAATTTAATCAAACGTAACGAAATTTGATAGTTTATTGAATTTTGATTTAACCGAACACTTTTAATTAAACTTTTCATATTATATATTAGATTTATGATCATTTAAAATTTATATATCTGAAACATAATTTTAAGCAAATCTATTTTTCTTGAAATTAAATGGTCAATGCCCACTTTTGCTTTAAAATAACGTCACGTGTCAGTACTCTATAGCGTTAAAATATTACCAAATTTTACCGGTTTACCGGTATTATTACCCCTACTACTGTATATACAATATTTATTATTAACTAACCTACCCGTCACGCATTGCTGCGGTCTTAAAAAAAACGCAATTCAAGAACAAAAAAAATAAAACAGCACATTGAAATTTATTTATTCTAATACTATTTATCTATTTATTCGAGTTCTTTTGGATATACAATATTTTTTGTTTTTTTGTCCTGTGTGTATACGAATAAATTGCGAGGTTTTCCCACGCTTGAAGTGGCCACATACAGTTGTTCATATGAAAAGCACGAATTCTCCAAATCCAATTTTTCATAATTTTTTTAACCGAAAGTCTCGTAATGTTACAAAGTTGTTAATTCCAATTTTAAATATAAAAATGTGCCGTGGAATACCTGGCAAATCCAGTGAATTCTAGAATACCGTTGGGTAATTGACAATTTCGTCTTAATTCATCACGGTATCAATGGACTTATATGCTGTCGGTTCATCTGGTATTCCATTTTAATGTTTGAAATCGATGACATTCACATTACTGTTGGTAGCGGCTAATATAGCACGTGAACTGAGTCACTGATGATTTTTGTAATTTCGCTAGATATTTGGGAAAATTTTTTGAATCAATTCATCTTGAGTTGATGTCATCTTACAAAAGTTTTCTAGAAATGTGATATATATAAGAAGATATTTAAACCATTTATTATTATTAAATAATATCACACAGAGAATGACTATATTGTTGTGTTTTCAAAGTTAAATTTTATATTATTTAAATGTTTTTTTAAAAAATAAATTTTTTATTTGAAAGATTTTGATATAAATTTGTTGGTGTTATTAAAATTTTTTGTAAATAAAATCAGTGCACGGAAACTTTAAAATAAACAAACCAAATTGTTGGGCCAATACAAAGATTTGTTTAAATGGATCGGAAACAGCACGCAGATTCAAATTCAAACCTATTAATACAAAATAAACAACCCTAAACTATGAGGAAAATGTAATTAAATATAATATAAAAAACAAAAGTAAATTAAAATAATAACAAAGAAGCTTCAAGATCAGCACAAAATTTACATAAAAATAACATAATAACAAGAATTTGACAATTTATATAAAAGCAAAAAAAGTTAATGAATAAAATAAAATTGAAATAAAATATTTTTGGTTGGAAAAATTCAATTAAAAATTTAAGAAATAAATTGTCAATTTAAATTAAGAAAACAATAAAAATTAAAGTTAGATAACACAAATAATTTCAAGGTCAAATTTTGTTTTATCGCACTAAAAATAACACGCATGTTAGGGTCACAGAATAGGTATATAAACCGATTCATTTTTACATAATTTCAATCAGTTTTTCTTGGTGAAAAGCTCTTACCGTTTTTCACTAGCAAAAATATTCTTGAACTGAAGCACTTTTGTGTGATACAGGAAGCTTGAGTGAGAGAACTAACTTTTCCAGAACTGATTCTCTACGAGGATTCCAATTTGAAGAAGTGACGAGCCTTTAATGAACATACCTATAATTGCACTATATATGTATTTATGTCTATGAATGTGCTTATGAACGTGAATGTCGAAAATTTTCCGGCCCACAGCCAGTACATCTCACAAGAAAATAAATATACACAATCAATGGCTCCGTGTAAGCGCAGTTCATCTGCAACGGAACTGTGACCATGAGGGTTCGCTAGTGGTAAACGGCGAATCTAAACGTAAAATGATAACTTATAGTGGTGAAGGGAGATCGAAGAATGGGTCTTTTGGCTCGTTCTTCCTTCGCCCAACGCCAGTAAATTCGACCTAAAATGAATTATACAGACGGCTAAAATTCTGAAAACTGAATAGTCCAGTGAGCATTCTTTAATGTAATATAAACACAATCAATTCCTTATTGTCAAAATGAAGGTATGGAAAGTGAGGAATAGCTCAAATTGCTGCAACGTACCTTTTTATTAAACCTAAATTTGATTAAACTCGAATATTAATACGTTGAAGAATTTGAACTGAAGCTTCTAACGAAAACTGTAATAAAATTATAGTAGAAAGCGTATCATAATAAAAGGATCAAGATTCAAAATAAAGATTTTGACAGTCGAGTTATAACTGTTGGGGTTATAACAAAACATGAATAAAAATAATAAAAAATATTATTAGACTGAGATAAGGTATATTGAAGGGTCGGGAGCCCAAAAACAAATTAATTAATTAATTAAATTATTTACCGACGAACCCATTAATCAAGGGACGCCGAGCTGAACGTCAGCTTAATGTGGTTTTTATCATTAGTGAAACGGGCAATAAATTGTCATAAATGGAAAATTGTTTTTCAATAGTAATCCAGATTTATGATAATCCAAAAACTATAAAAGCAATTGACAACAAAATAAGTTGCCAGTGGTCGGAGCGCAAAAATAATCAGTCGGAGGAAACGAGTGAATAGTCGAAAGTCGATAAAGTGAATCATATTGCAGTCGAATTCAAATTGTGATACCCTTAGGGTGTATACGATAAATAAATTATTGTGTATCATGGTGAATATTTGTCAATAAAAATTTCTTTGTTGGGATTTTTGTCTTATTGATAATTGAAAACGAGGAGTCGGATCGAGAGACCTATTCATCGACAAATATTTAATATCCTAACATAACCTTAATATTTAAAATTTCCGAATAATGGGCTAAAATTAAATAGAAACCAATAGTTATAATTAGCTAGGATCCTCGTTATAGTTTATATAACAAATTCAATAATTAACGTAAAGGACGCAAATGAATTCAACGCATTAAACTGCAAAGACAAATAACTTAAAGTTGAGTGGAGTTTTACGAAACTTTTACTAAGTTAGGAGAAATCACTTAAATTTAACTGTGTACCCCAGCCACTAGATAATTTTACCCAAAATTACTTAAACAGTTAATAAAATAAGTAAACGAATGTTGGGCCAGAACATAAACGGCCTTGAGAATTGTTTAAATGAATCGGTAATACACACGCAAATAGAACATGCAGATTTAAAATCATACCCATAAAACACCAAGTAACCATGCTAAAATACGAGAAAGAAAACAATTAAATATAAAATCAAGAGACACAAAAATAAATTAAAATAATAACAAAGTGCAACAAAATCCGCACGAAATAAACATAAAAATAACACGAAAACCTAAAAATTTGACCGAAATTTGACAATTTACCAAAAAAAGCGAAAATCCATGAAAATGGAATAAAAATCAAATAATTTGAATTGGAAACAATTCAATTAAAAAATACAAAAGAAAAATTGTCAAATTAAATTACAAAATAATAAAATTAAGAATAGAATATACTAGAAAATCACAAGGTCAAATTTTGTTTTACTAAATCAAAATTAACACGCAAGGTTAGGGTCGTACAATAGGTATATATACCAATTCATTTTCACATAATTTTAGTCAGTTTTTTGAAAACCTTGAATCGATTTAACTCTAAAAAACTTTATTTTACTCTGAAAAATCATTTTAACCAGAAATTTTAGGATGTGAGTGAGAGAATGTTCGAAAACTCTCTCCACGTCGCGTCCTTGCAACCTCAAATGAGCTCTGCTTTGGTGTCGGAGTGGGGAGAGAGTTATGATGTACTATTAACGAAAGCTATGATGTATTATGTGGCAATAAATGTATTTATATAAACAAATAGATTTTCTTTTGTCGAAATTTTTCCGGCCCACAGCCACTTCAACACCACAAGTCATTAAAATCATATACATCTATCGAATTGTGTAAGTGCGTGTATAATCGCCAATAGTTCGTGCCCGTGAAGGCTCCGTCATGAGAACGCAGGAGCTGAAACGTCAATATTGGTTGGTTACTGGGTGTTGATGTTTGTTTAAATCTTCTTATGGTTACCCCAGTAACGCCATATAAATATTTTCTAGCTACCACTCGACACCCGTTGCTGGGCAACGTTGGAAATGTGTTCGAGTGGGTGGATTGTCCGCAAAAAGTGAGCGCTATTACTAATGCTGTAATTGCTCGGACAACCCCTGGTCCAACGAGCTGCCGTTAGGAGACTTGTGATCGCTTTAGGTCGTTCGGTCCCTTTAGTGTCTTAGATTTTAGCATTTATCGTGCTATCAGAAGGGATTTGACAGCGTTATTTTAGAACTAACCCAACCATTGTGTTGTGATGGAATGATTTTCGTGTGTTGGTTGCGGTGTCCTAGGCACTTATTTAATTTTTAAGGTACTATTTCAATTAACCGAGACTATATAAATACAAAATGTGCCTATAGAATTTATAAACTCAATAATACTTTATTCATCAATCAAATACATTTACTATGTTTATTAAATCTTGTTCGATAATCGAGCGGCTCGGGGTTTAGCTCGCTCCTTCCGCCCCGGTCGATGACTATTGGTTGTTGTTGTGGTTGGAGTTGCCGCCAGTTCGCGATACGCTAACTGAGCCGGGGCAAACACGAGGGGATAGGTTACCGCCGCCCCTTCTTGACAGGCGGACAGGGCAACCTCCAGCCCCTTTATTTGAATCTTTAAACTCTGAATCAATTGTTTTTCTTCTGCCCATCCCTTTTGGGCCGATGTAAGTCTCTGATGTAAGGTTTTGACCTTCATGGGCTCTACCCAAGTGGCTTTAACTTGTTGGCTCTCCCGAGTTAGTTGGATAATCTGGTCGAGGAGATTTTTATTGGTTCGTCTGGCGTGGGCCAGTTCTGCTTGCAATGGTTGTGAAGGCTCCATTACTATAATAAGAAACATTAAAACTTTTATTAACCTATTCTAAATTCTTCAGCATGCAATTAATTTAAACACATGTTGCAAAACTATACTAAGAAAATAATAATTAACACATTTTCAGAAGTCAAGTATATAATTAAAAACAAATCGTCCAAAGCAAAATTAAATGGTCTAATTTCCAGAATCAGTGCAGCCTAGAGTCTTGGGCAACTTCTTTATTCCTTCCTCCGGGAAGCAGTTCGGAACCACAAACACGGGCCGCTTTGTATTACGGGCCGGTCTCGGGGGGAGGTGTATAGGCGTCCACGAGTCGCCCGGCTGCTAAGTCGTCATCCACGTTGGCCAAATAATTCCTGGCCCGATCCACTGAGGAGTTGACGAGGCGTTGATGGTCCAGGAGGTGGCTCAGAAGCGCCCGGGCCCGCACATGGATATCTTGGGCCGGACTTGGGTCGCCGGAGTGTCCGTCCCTTTTGAATTGATTCATTGTAATCTCCGCCAGGAGTATATCGTCCCGCCGGTTATCTCCGGGTTGGGGTAGATCGGGGTGTTTCTCCTTGTAGATGCGTCTCTATATTTGTCGCCACTGGTCTGCGACGTGAGTGGGGACATAGACGCGAGATCCCGATTTTCCTGAACGATTGCCATAAATCAATATAGATTAATCGAAAAATCTTTCTATTTAAGAATATCCGTTCGTTTGGGTATACCTGCAAGTGTTATTTCATAGGGCTGGGTCAGGTGAGCGAATATCCTATCCTCATAGATGGGAAATAATTTTAATGGGTACTCAAGGTAGAGTAAAGTCGACGTAAATTGGAGGAGGTTTAACCATGTTACACCGAGATTTATGACTATCCGACGATGGGAATTGATTACAAGTAGTTAAACTTGCCGCAACATGCATTGAATTCTTAAAGCAAAACTCAAATGGTTAGACTATTCAAGGGTTCCTGTAAATTCGAAAATGAGTGACGCACTTACATTTAAACAAAATTCCGGGGTCTAATAGAAAAGATGCCTTAAGAGTAATTCGAACGGATTATCATACAAAAGAATTTTTGGGGGCTAAACAACCTACTAGATGATCATGATAATTAAGACATCTAAACCCCCTTCTAAACATAGTTAGCTTTCTTAAGATAGATCACCTGGATTGAGATGCCAATGACATAACTTTTTCTAAAAGAGGTCGAAACTAATTTAGGATTTCCTAACTTGACATCGGTAATTAGATTCTTCAAAAATGATTCGAAGTAGTCCGGGCTCCTACTGATATAATTGTTATAACGCGGTTTCCGTGATAGGAGGTACGACCATTGCCGATTTCCTTTAATAAAATCAAATTTTTTCTTTTGGGAAAGTCGAAGGGAGATTTTCAAAACTAGCCTAAGAAATCGGCATATTTTGTTTTCAATGAGAATTATTCAAAGTTTCGTCAGTCGGTTCGAGAGGTTTGGAAATGGATTAGGAGGCACATGTACTCGAAATTTCATCAAGATCACTTGCAGAGCTAGGGTTCCCTAAAAGGACGTATTAATTTACTTCTATAAGATGCTTTGAGCGATCTGACTATTCTGTAAATTAGAATAAAATTTCGTAAGTTAATTTAATCAATTATAATTTTCTAATGTGACCAAATTGGATTCTATAAATGAAAACCCGACTAAAACTTCACCAATAATTTCCGTATTTGTAATTTTCCAGTGTAGTAAGAATTTAATTCCAAAACTAAGAAAATCCGGATAAAATTTCTTAAATGATTCAAGTAGTGATAAAAGGTAAATCTAAATCATAAATAATTCAAGTGATTATAATTTTGTAAAACGATAGAAATGTAATCCTAAAATATAAATAATTAAAATAATTAAAATTTTCTAATAGGATAGAAATGTAAAATCTAAAACATGAATAATTCAAATAATTTTAATTTCATAATATGATAAAATATGTACAATCTAAAACATAAATAATTCAAATAATAAATTATAATATAAAAAAAAAAAACATAAATAATTCAAATAATCTAAAAAAAAAAAAAATAATTATAATTTTATAATATGATAAAATATGTACAATCTAAAACATAAATAATTCAAATAATTATAATTTTATAATATGATAAAATATGTAAAATCTAAAACATAAATAATTCAAATAATTATAATTTTATAATATGAAAACAATGTAATCCTAAAATTGTAAAAAATTCTGAATAAAATTTCATGGAATGATCTAATCAATTATAGTTCCGCAATAATTCAAAATTACTCCAAAATTTCGTCAAATAATCCAAATAATCGGAGTTCCCCAAAATGATAAAAAACGATTTCATGATGGATTTTCCTGAATGATGAAGGGATTTTTCCTAATCCAAATAGTCAAACTGCCTACTAGTCGTATACTGATTCTAGTAGTTGAAATTTTTGGGGTCAAAATATCCTTAACCATGGGGTTGGATGAGGGTAAAGTAAGCTCATAAATATTATCAGAAATTAAAGTCCATGTCCACTGAATTTGGGCTGCTTATCCTATCCTCAGTGTGGGACATCGACGTTGCGGTTTTCCTACGGCTCGCGCCAGATAAGTCGTAAAAGTATAATAATAAAAAGAGAATAATTTACTCATGAGTTTCCCTTCGATTATAACGTACCCTCCTGTGGTCCTGACTATGGTGCACTCATCTAACAAATTTCTTTGTGGATTCATCTCTAAAGTTTTCTTTACAACTTTTCGGTTTATTTGAAATTTAATCTACGGCGTCGAGTTGTCGCTATACATAGCATCGGTGTGCCATTCACAGACGCGAGGGAAGATGTGCACATCGGCTGGCAGCGAGCGCGTGCCGCAAAAGGTCACTATTTCTTAGTGCATATTTTTAACTAATCTGGATGTGTATCTTCGGAATAATATGTATCCATCCGATTTATTCATAACAGGCCAAGTTTGCAATATTATCGATCCGGCAAATGAAGGTCAAAATCGAAGTATGTAGTAATTGCTTGGATTTTATTTAATTTTCCTTATTAGTCTTATTTATCATTTTCAGCGTATTTGTATTTCGCTCTGGATAAGTTACTATAATTACAAGAAGCGTTTACTAAATCTTAATGTCCATACTTTATGATACGCGGAATCTTGTAGACCCATAGCTGTGGATATGGAGGAATTTAATTTAATTTTTTCCCTTTTCCCCCTGGAAGGTGAGAGTTATTTGTTCATATTGGTGAAAAAATTTTTACTTCCTTGATTTGTAGATAACCTATATTAATTGGCAGCATATTACCTCCAATGGGCTCAATCCAATGGAAGGTTCACCTGAACGAAATTGGTCATGCCTGTGTGATAAAAAAAACTTTACAGTTATTTCTCACTTAATCGATTTTTTAGGTCAATTGACGTTTATTGTATGAGAAACTAGATACGGTATGAGCCGATGCAATTCCGAATTCGTCTAACGCTTGACAAGGCAGGGGTACAATTGGTTCGTATTCTCAAGCAGTTTCCCCCTATCATGTATCATGTTGGATTATTCTCGAGTTTCTGCGATTATTATTTTATTTCCATGGTAGTTTTCTCTTTGTTTTATATTTTGATTGCTTAACCTCAAGATATTTACAGTAATAGTATATTTTTTAAAATTATTAAAACCGATGTTTACTGATTAGGGAATCGAATGTTTATTCCAGTTGGAGTACATCCTCATACAGAGTTATTTTAACTGCGGAATCTTTTTCCAAATCCGCTGGAATCTGTTTTTAGTATATAATCGGACGTTATCGGGAGCCAAATAGGTTCCATACCTGTTCGTCTGTGGAATGTTTATTGTGCTGATTAATTTACTCTTAATGTAATATGTTTGTTGTCAAATTAATTATATTCTTCCTACGTGATAGATTTTTATTTCATTTATGGTAGATCACTGTGGATTTATTGCCTTTTACCAATGAGACAGTTCAGTTAGTTACGGTTGATTACAAGTAAATTAATTTTAATTCATGCCCAAAAATTCGTTAGCGTTAAAATTAAAATATTGTCTCTATACTAGTATGGGTCCTTGATAGGGAATTTGGTGTTTACTCAATGGTTTTAACTAACAAAGCTACTTGAAGACTAAACTCATATTCAATTTGGGATGCTTACTCTATTGATGTACTTACAGAATAATAATCGTTTGTTCACGATTCAGTTTAAGTTCATAATGACTGCTTAACTCCATAGTTTATTTAAATGAGTGACCCTAATTATTGATTGGTATAGGTCCGTGGTAGCCGTTCCATATTTACAACTATTTCAACCTTGCCTCTATAGTTCAATCATATTAAATTCCTAGTGATAGTCTGAATCCCTTATTTATTAGAAATTTTTTAACAATGATTTCAATTTAGATTCCCGTCACCTTTCCCCTGGTTGACCTTAGGCGCATTGTGTTTATATTATAGTTAATGAGTGCCCACTGGACTACTCGTGTGATGATTTTGAGCCGTGTGTAAATAAAGTTTAGGTCGAATTTAAAGAAATCGAGAAACGAGGAAGTAGCCAAAAAACCACTTCCTTACTTCTCCTTTCTTCTATACGGGATAATATTGACGTTCCGATCCCTGCGTTCCGCACGCCGGGTCTTCACGGGCACAGATCGTTGGCAATATTCCACGCACTTACACGAATCTGAATAACATTTCTGATTTTAATTACTTGTGATGTGTCTTGGCTGTGGGCCGGAAAAATTTCGACTATTAACGAATAATTAATGAAAACAAAACGATTTTATGAATTATAAATACTTTATTAATATTAAAAATAATATAACAATTACTTGCTCCAATACATAACGAAAATCATACAAAATACAACTCTCCCCACTCCAACATCCAAGCAGAGCTCTATCGAGATTGCGAGGATACGATGTGGAGAGAGCTTCCAAATAAAACTCTCACTCACTTCGTAAAATTAATTTTTAAGAAAACTGTTTTATAAGTAAAAAACGATTAAAATTGTGTAAAAATGAATCGGTATATATACCTATTGTACGACCCTAACCTTGCGTGTTCTTTTTGATTTAGTAAAACAAAATTCGACCTTGGAATTTTCTAGTGTATTCTAATCTTAATTTTTATTATTTTGCAATTTTATTTGATAATTTTTCTTTTAAAATTTTTATTGAATTATTTCTAATTCAAAATCTTTGAATTTTATTTCATTTTCATGAAATTTCGCATTTTGTTTAATTATCAAATTTTGGTCGAATTTCTTAGGTTTTCGTGTTATGTTTATATTTATATCCTGCGGATCTTGTTGCTTTTTGTTATTATTTTAATTTATTTTTATGTTTATTATTTTATATGTAATTGTCTTCTTTCTCTCATATTTTGATAGGGTTTAATTGGTGTTTTAGTAGGTTTGAATTTAAATCTGCATGTTATATTTGCATGTGTGTTACCGATTCATTTAAACATTTACAAAGCCGTTTGTGTTCTAGCCCAACAATATCATTCCGTATAGGGGAAAGGGTGAAGGGGAAATAGTCTTTTGGCTGTTTCGTCGTCACTTAATTCCCATAAACTTGACCTAAATTATCTTCACATACGGCTAAAAATTAAACCACCGAGTAGTCCAGTGGGCACTCATTAATTATAATATAAACATAAACGCGCCTAGGATCAATTAAAGGGGAAGGTGACTGGAACTAGATAACAAAAATCGTTGCTATATCTTTCTACCATTACGTAATAAAGAAATTTAATTAAAAGAAAACCGTGGAATAAATGTAAATAATTAAAAACTCTAATATCACGTCCTAAAAGAATTTAATCAAAAGCAAACCATAGAAATGGACGAGTAAATCCCCGAGTTGCAGTTAATCCTGTGTAACAAATTTAATAATCAAGAATAAATATCAGATAAGTAACCGCAATCACAGTTAATAATTAAAAGGGGAAAATTTGTAACGGAATATAGCGATAAATTCTTTTTAAGTGGGAAACGCGATTCCTTAACACAATAATTCTTAAACGGGTGCTAGAATACTCACAATTCTACGGAGAAATTATTAGCTCACAATAGTTACGAATCGGTTCCAAATTAAAAATTGATTAGAATAGCAAATTACCAAATCTCTAAACAAAATAATATGACCCACTTGAGGCCTGATCATTTAATAAAATAGGTTATCAATATGGAGCAAATTTACTTTACCTTCACGAAATCACATTAACAAAACCTTCTTTAGAATATACCAAAAAAAGGGCAGAAAACTATTTAGATATAGGTTTATTATAAAATACCCAACACAGACGTAAGAGACAAGTTTCAGAATTATTTATTATACCCATGAAAATTTCACTGACAATTGATCAATTCTTTTCTTCACGTTGAAAAGCAATTACGGATGCACTATTAAAGTTCACATATCCATCAATTCTTCCATTTTTATTGCCATCTAGATATTGCAAGCCCTTTAACCGATCCTCGTTAATACCTTTCTGAGCATCGTCATATTCCCTGCGGAAAATTGATCATCGTCCTCGTCTCTGCCTGAATTAAGAGAAGTTGGTTTTAGGAAATCATCTGGTATACTTGAATAGCAAATTGGACAAATCCATCATAAAATAATGGCGTAGTTCATATTAATATAGGTGATTGAATCCATCGAAGAAGAGAGTTGGCCATTAACATCGAGTTCCCTAAAATGAAAATTAAACTACTTCATAAAACCAGTTAACAACTTACAACGGAGTGCAGATAATAAGTTTCATAAATTTCATAGCAGTAGTGGAGTTTATCCGATAAAATCTACCACTAGTAATCAATTACCTCATCTGAAACAGAAATGAATAAATTGAAATCGTCATCCATCAGACGTAATACTCATAATGCAAATCCTAATAAGATATAACACAAAATGAATGATATTAAAAACGAAGGCTTACTAAAGAGACCAGTGCTAATGGGCCACCAGAAAAGATATCCACTACAAATTCCTAAAAATTTAATGAATAAATTAAGACAACTGGAATAAAAAGATACCATGAGGATAAATCATGGGAGAGTAAATCCGCATGTGTCACGACATCTTCTAAAATGTCAAATCGATAAAAATTTAGATAATAAATATCACAGTCACTCACCAGTAGCGAGACACACGCACACACCACTGAGATACAGGGTAGGTGGGCCAATAAAAAATCAATTACAGACACGCACAGATACTCGTGAACGAGGAATTATTCCTGGCATGCACACAGCCAATATATAATCCGGCGTGACTTAAACTTGACTAGTCAACCTTAGAAAATGTCTAGAAAAAATATGCAAGTTCTGAAAGAATTTCCAGAGCAAGATAGAGGAGAATCTGCAACCATCTCGTTAATCGTCCTCTTTGAGTGCTAGCCTCAGGACCACTGCTGCAACCTCGTGCACGATAAATACGCACCAACAAAATATATCAACAGATTACCCAACTGCTGTCTTAAAAATAACTACTTTCATTTGGCCGATACGGAAATTTTAATAAAGTTAAAACGAGTCATTGTTCAATAATCTGCTTGTACAGTATTTAAATTCAAACCAAATGAACAAACATCAAGGACCATTAGAAAACAACCAACTGTTCTTACCAACCATCACCGTAGGAACCCAACATCATGTATGCAGGTCGTTGACAGGGAGCCGGTGAAAACGAATCTACATTATTATTTAAAATAAACCAGTAGACCTAAGAGAAGTTCAGTCAGATCCACATTTCACTAGAAATTGGTAACTCAAATTAATTGCTGTTTTGAGGAGTCTATTTCAATTATAGAAGTTGTACTTCTAAATTTTAGTAAATTAAATGGATTTTTATTAAAAAAATTACCTGGATTGGTCGAAGTTGAGGTTATTTCTTTAATTTTGGTAAATTAGATGAATTTTTAGTAAAGAAATTAATTAAATTAATTAAAGCAGAGGCTATGCCTTTAAAGTTTAGTAAATTACATTAAATAAACCTTTATTAAAGAAATTGCCTGAGTTAATTAAAGTTGATATTAAATAAAATGCCTCTGATTCAATTATAATTTTGCTAGATAAAAGATGGAATTATGTAGAGTCGATACTGAATGAAATCCTTACGAATTAATTACATTTTTCTAAAAGTGATGTGAATTTGGCTGGATATCACGTTAATTAGAAGTTTGGAGAATTAACTAAATCTTTTACAAATGACCCAGCGATCTTCAGAATTCCTACAACCATTATAACTAGATAAGCATTACCTGAAATTGGAATTTACTTAAAGTGTTCAGATTGAATACCCCGTTGATTTTCACGGTCGTCCTAGAGACAAATTCACTAATAAAACAATAAATTCATTATTCTATATTACCTTATTTTACATCACAAACTAAACTAAAAATTTATGATCTTATCGTACTTTAATTTATTACATAGATTAATTAAAAATTCGTTATTTTAATGTATATTATTTTATTTCATTAATTAAATAGAAGTTAATCATCTTATTCCCTTGTATTTTATAAACCAAGTTAGAAATTATCATTTTCTATTATTTTATTTTATTCCATCAACTAAATTAGAAAATTAGTTAGTGCATTTTAGTGTATTTTATTCCATAAACTAGATTAGAAACTAGCCATGTTACTGATTTTCTTTAGCTTATTTCGTAATCTACCTGAGGAATCTATTATTTTTTATTATTGTATTTTTATTTCGTAAACGAAATTTCCTATAAATGACTAAAAACCATAATCTAGCATCAGCGATATACACAGGGGAAGACCCCATAGAACCAAGCCAAGTTAAACCACCGATCACTGTCAACGAACTGCGTGAATTAAAAGGCCCCTTCTGAAGTAACCCAATCCAGAGTCCTTGACACCACGTAAAACCATAACTAATACAGTAAACGTATTGTAACCAACTTCTAAGCTAATTTCCCAAACTCAAAAATAGAGTAAATCCTGTTCAGTCGCTTAATGTTTCTTTTAATTGTAGAAAGTTCGTGGATCAATGCATCTCGAGTAATAGCACGATTTCCCGCTCACTCGGCTGCCAGGTGTAGGCAAGCGATGTGGGATGCGGGTTTCTCCATCTCTTCAGTATGTGAGACAAGATCCAGTACACAAAGCATCTCGGACGAGATCGACCTTCCATTCGTGGCGATCAAAAGAGAGCCAGGACCTAACCCGGCTAGGGAGATGCGGGGCAGGCCGAATATTTACTGGCGCGCCTCGAAGCCCATCAAGAGGAAACGAATAAGCAAGTAAAACAAGCCAGACGGTACTTGAGACGGATAAATGCGGATATAGCGGCGGGCAGGATACCCAGCACTGATGGGTATGCCCCGCGCTACGACGTTTCTTACGAGTTAAACGACCAAAAACATCAAGAGCGGATGGTGGACATGAACGTGGTGATTCCACGACGCATCTTGCCAAGGGAGATGCGAGATGAAGGAAGGCCTACAGAAACTCACCACGACCACACATACGCAAGGGAGCGATATAGTAAGAAAAGGAGGTAGAAACTCTATGGATTATCACTGATGTGCAGGTTTTGAACAAAAACTTTGGATTAAACATTGTTGTTTTCGCGATCCAGTAGCTTGTTATCAAATTTTTCGAAATAAATTTTGTGTTTTATTTTTGCGTTTCACTATTTTGTTATCAAATCTCAAAGTAAGAAATAACCATTTTATGGCGACTGAGAGACAAATTATATTAATAGGACGATAGATTCCCCACAAATGTAATACTAGGTTTAATTAAAAATTTATTATTTTAGAAATGAAGTTACGACAATTCTCTATCTTACAACAGGAGCTGGATAAGGCCCATGCCACTAACAGGGAACTACAGCAACAGCTCCTGCAGATTACCAAGGAGATTCAACAGGTCAAGGGGACATGGATCGAACTAAAGCGGGTAAAAGCCATCTACCAGAAGATGGAGGCGGCGCAAAAGGGGTGGGCTGAGGAGCGACAGCTCACCCAAAGCCAAAAAACGCAGATCAAGGGGTTAGAGGTAGCACTGTCGGCGTGCCAAGAGAGCGCGGCAGTGACTTATCCCTTAGTGTTCGCCCCAGCGCAACTGGCCTATCGAGAGGCAGCATCTCTAGCCACATCCAAAGATAAACCAAACAAACACCGGCCAGGAAGATCTGAGCGCGCAGAACGTCGAGCGGCTCAAGCTCGAAATGTGAAATATTAAATCATAGATATCATTCTGTATTGTTTAATAAATGTTTTGAGAATAGTGTTCATAGCGTTACTTGATACCAATCGATTAGAATGTTTCAAATTAAAAATCAGAGACGATCACCGAAATGAAAATATTTCAGAGAGGGACCAAAGAAATAAAACCGCATGTATGCCTTCTAACGATAGTGCGTTGAACCCAGTTTGAGGTCGGGCCAGAGCAGTTCCGAAATGGCGCTCACCTTTGGCGATCTCAAAACCGATGGTTACATCACCAACGTTGCTTAGCAACGGGTAACCATTGGGAGCAAGAAAATATTTACATCTGGGGTCAAGGTCGTAAAAAACCCATAAACCCCACACGAATAAATTTTATTAAAATCGAAATAAAATTGTCCATACCGAAACCGGAATCACTGCAGAGCATATTAAAATAATGATTTCTGAAGTCAAACAGGATAATGAGAATTTCATTTGAATATTGTATCTAAACTAAAAATTTTACCGTTTACTTAATTTTTCACAAGTAACGTAAACAACATTAAAATCAAAATAACAATTTATAAATCAAAATAACTATAGAACTAGGATTGAGCATTTACATGGACTAATTTAATACGATTGACAAGTCCAATTTGATTCTCGAACAATCCATCAGCAGAAAAAGAAAGAAATTTCCAAGCTTGACGAAGCAATGAATCTTGGAAGCATTGAAAAATGTTTTTCATTTAAAATAATATAAAATAACTGATAAAATTGAATAGTATTGAATATTACCCCTCCGATCAACCGTATGGCTTCAGTTCCTCAAGATTGCGACAACCAATTTTACCGATTGATTTAGAATACCAATGAATACCCGAAACAAATATCCAAAGATTCTGAATTTGTATTTCCTAGTAGTAATTCCCATTAAAATTAGAAAATAATAATAAAACATTCTTACCGTCTATTAAATGAATAAAAATGACAAGAATAGATCAGTCGGGTCATATCAATTCCATAGTAAGTCATAAACCCGAACGATGTAAACAAACTGTACCAGATGTGACCAGTTAACTGCGTAACAACTGGACGGCCAGTAAATAGCTGTCTGAGCACTTACACTGATTGATGAGCCGAACCATCGGCGTTCTACCGCGTAGTAGGTTTTAACTATCACAACTAATATAAGAAAAATTAATGAATAAGAATAAATAACAAGCACTTACCGAATACTCAATAGTGAAAGTGAAAGATACTGATTCCAACACTGGTGAATCGTAACGATAGGTCGAAAATAGCACTGGAAAATGTAATAATGATAATAATTAATACAAATAAAAATTTTTTTACACTTATCATAAATGTTTGACGGGATAATTTTAACAATAAGAATGATAGAAATATTTATAAAATTACAGTAATAATAATGAATATAATAATAATAGTAGGAATGGCGTTGACGATTGACACAGGCATCCCAGATAACCGTAACAACTATAGCACCAATAATAATAGTAGAAACGTTCACAAAATTATGGATAATACTGTCAACTAAATAAAAATAATGCCGCTCAAAAAATCAAATAACCAATATTACTAATCATGGAATATGATGCTCCAAATACACATAATGACAATATATGGTAATACGTATCAGTGCAGTTTATAGTTAGTGACGTGACCAATAATGATATATAAGAAGCATGAAAACGTTCGACCATATCATTATGTCTGCTCAAACGAACATTCAGCGCCAAAATCGGAGACCGTAGAAGCGATTTTGAGGCAAAATTAACCGAACGGCCCAGGAGAAAGAGTTCAGAGAACCAAATCCTAGGATGACCAAACTAACTCCTCGATCGCCCGTTAATGAAAGTAAAGAAAGTTAAAGTTTAATTTTAATTCTTATAAAGAATTCTTGTTGCCTGACCACGAACATTTTGATCAATAAGAATTGTAGGACTACCCCTTACAGGAAGACCGACGTAATGACGTCGGATGATGTAATTCGACGATAGGACGGTAACGCAAGGTCGCCTGTGGGATTATGCCTACACCGTCGCAACATCAGAACCTCTCACTTAGCCGGCTCGATTCGAATGAATTGAAGATAAGAATCTCCTTGGACTCGCCATCAAGAGAGAACCTGGACGGAACCCTACCAGAGATGCCCGCCAGAGAATAGAATCGTTAGTTCTTCGCTTTGATGAAGAGGATCGTGACTTGCAACAACGGCGGCGAATAGCCAAGATGGAGTTGGATAGCATAAATCACGATATAACCGTAGGAAGGATTCCAGACTCAGACGGATAAGTTTCAGAATACGAGGTATCCTTTGATCTCAGTGATCCTTCTTTGGGACTATAGCTGCTCCAACTCAGATGATGATCCCGGAGGAACTGACTCACCCAGAGATACTAGAATGGTTGGACTCGCTGCGAGAAGAAATTCGCATCGCAGAAAGTGCCATGTGCCAAGATCTCGCCACAACAATTCCTCTTGGAAAGAACCATTTTTGTGATCTGTGATTATAATAATTAGTAGATAAAGTGTTATTTCTGCTTTGTATTTTGTATCATTAACTCATTTTAAAAAATAAAAAGTTTGGATGATGAAAGTAAAATTAACTAAATCTAGTCTCAAAGTCAAACGTAACTAAGAATCTAAAATAAATGGTTATTTTAAAGAATTTCCTTGTATGGAGTAAATGTTACTTCAATGACGAATCATTAATTTATTTCAACCATCAGGAGTTTCTAATATTGAATCAATTATTTTGATGCATAGGATAATGGTTAATCGTAAGGATCGATTTTTATAATTTCGTTCTACGGTATAAGTTTAACAGCAACAACAAATGTCCATTTAAACTAGTTACGGATACAACAAACTCGAATTTCCTTTTTAATTATATTTTCGGATTCAGTGTCGGACCCAGGATATTCCACCGGACTGGAGACTCGCTTCACTCAATGATTGGTACAGGCCATCCAGGATTTGCAAAGGCTCCAATGTACAAGATTTGAGCCAAAACGAGTACAGAAAATATACCGGGAACTGGATGCCTGTCGGATCGCTCTGAAAGAGGCTAATCAGACAAATCATGCTGAAAGAACCAAAATCTAAGCCTTGCAGCTGGCCTTAACAGCCAGTTAGAAGGGAAACGCCGTCACCTACCCCTTGTTGTTTGCTCCGGTTTAATTACCTTACCGAGAACGTACAGCGGCAAAGAATAATAATACGTCCCACCAGAAGAAACACAAACCAGGAAAAGCTGAACGGGCTCGTCGGCGATTACAGCGCGCCGATCCAAAGAACTAGATGAAGAGAGATTTATATTATCATTAAAAATCACGTTAAACTGTGTAAGTATAATTAAAACTTAGTGTTATGATTCTTTTGTATTAATAAATAGTTTATTGAGTCTTATGAGTATAAAGTGTAGATGCTAGATCTAAAGACTAAGACGCCCATAACTAATCTTATACTTAGTTTCACCGAAACAGAAAGACAGGGACAGTATAGAAATCGAGCACATGTCTTCTATCGACAGCTTGTTGGACTCATGGATCGTTCGGGCAATTATAGCATTAGCAATGACGCTCACTTTTTGCGGACGATTCACCCACTCGATCACAACTCCAACGTTGCTAGCAACGGGTACCGAATGGTAAGCGGAAATATTTATATGGGGTTGTCTGGGTAGCAACCATATAGTCTAAAAATTTCAACATCTAGAAACCCACCAAAATGAAAAATAATAAAATTACAAAAATTAATTAAAAATTTATAAAATATGAAAATTAATATTGATCGGGGAAATGGGTATGATTGAACGCCTAATCTAAAGTGAATAATCCCCCGGGAAAGTTATAATAAAAAAACAAACAAATTAAAATTAATTAATCTCATAATGAAAAACCTAAAGCGATGAGGAAAACCTTAAAACATTTGGAGACACGAGCTGTTCAGAGAGTCAATGAAACAAATAAAAGAATAAATGTGATTCGGATAAAGTATCCCATGAGCCGATTCAGCAAATCGAATGTTTGAAAATAACTAAAATCATTTTTATGACAATTAACTTCGAATTTCGAAAAAGATTTTTTTAATAATACTTGAATACATATGGAACCTTATTTAACTTTTCTGATTTCTACTACATAAATACTACCGGTAAACAATGGGCTGACTGCATAAGCTGGTTTGCCGACCGAGTCTAGACTGGTTAACCAGTTATCTCGTATACTCGCTAATGGTGGGTAACTGGGTGCTGTTGTTTTAATTATGTCGTGGTATAAATATTTCTTTGCTACCACTCAGCACCCGTTGCTAAGCAACGTTGGAACTGTGTTCGAGTGGGTAGATCGTCCGCGAAAAGTGAGCGCTATTACTAATGCTGTAATTGCCCGAACGATCTCTGGGTTCAACGAGCTGTCGATAGAAGACTTGCGCTCGCTTTGAATATCAGGTCCCCTTATGTCGTGATTTTATCATTCGAGTCTATTGAATTCTTTAAAACAACCCTCAAACTATCGATAAATATATATTAAAACAAAACAAGTGGTTACACATTTTATAAAAGAAGCGATGCAGTTTTTAGTGAGTCAGCTGTGTTTGGTTTAACATTTGAGCGGCTCGGCTCTTGGCCCGCTCCTTTCGTCTGGGTCGATAGCTGCTTGTCGTTGGTGTGGTTTTCGGAGTCGCTACCGTCTCTCGGTAGGCCAGTTGGGCCGGAGCGAAGACAAGGGGATATGTGACTGCCACTTCCTCCTGGCAGGCTGATAATGCCACTTCTAACCCCTTTATCTGGGTCCTCAGGCTTTGGTTCAGTTGCCTTTCATCCGCCCATCCCTTTTGGGCTGCGGTGAGCCTTATAAACAGACTCAGAAAAAACGAAACCAGCCACAGAAAATGGATTAATCAGTTAAATCAGAAAATATTAGAAACCCTAAATGAACTAACTGACAAAAAACGACAGAAACCGCAGTTAGACGAAAGAATAACAGAACTCCAACAGGATGTGAACGGACATCGAGGAGTTGTAGTATCCAAAGAAATCCAGCTGAGACATCAACTCGAAGTCAATGAACAGTTGAGAGGACAAGTCGAAGCAGAAATCAAAACGATAAAGCAAGGGTATGAGGAAAATGAACAGAATATGAGAAAAGAGATTAAAAATTTAAAAGCGTTGGAAAATACGCACCAATTAGAAACACAAGTAGAAGAGCTGACGGAAAATGTCGAATATCTTACCTACCTCCTAGACGAAGAAATACAAATATCAAATACTTTACGTGAAGAGGTAAACACTCTACAGAACCGACCACCAATCCTGCTCGTGCCGTTATACCCAACGGAGATACCAACCCAAGTACCCGCTGAACCCGATGAAGGATTCGGGGAAACGGACGAAACGGTGGTATGAATTAAAAGGGAGAAAATTTGTAAAAAGTATAAAAAGATAATAAAAATAATAAAAATGATAAAAACAAAACAAAAAATTGTAATCGATGTATATTTAGTATGAACTCGAACGAAACAGAAACCCAAATGAATCTAGAAGAAGGAGAATGTATACCAAGTCCAATTCAACTAGTGCAACCAATTGAACAAGATCCATTAAAATATTATAGTAAAAAATGGAGAGCCGAAAGAAAAGAGTGGCAAGAGATAGTGGAGGAGCAAGAATCAGAAATCGCCCGGATAAATCAACAACTAATAAAATCAAAACAGTTAGTCAATGCAGTAAAACGAAAACTGACATCCAGCATGGGAGATAACAGAGATCAAAAGAAAGAAAATAAGCAATTGAGACGAGAATTAGCTGAGATAAAAACTCGTGTAGTCCTGGAAGACTATTGGAAAACAGAAGCGGAGAGGATGAGAGATAGCCGAAAAAGCGAACAAAGATATGTAATACAACTGGAGGAGAGTTGTAAGGAAGCTAGAGAAATAAAGCAAAATCGCCAACAGACTCTAGATGAAATCAAATCACTAACAGAACAACTCCAGGAATCGAAAAGAAAGCTGGAAAAACAAACAACTAAACGAATCAATTGTAAACGCCAACTCAAAAGAAAACAAGCGAAAGTAAAGAACCTCCAAATGAAAATCCACAACCAGCAAAGGATAATTAAAGAAAATAAAGAACAGCTAAAAGAACTCCCAAAACTAACTGAGCGATTAATAAGAGCCCAAGTCCTGATAATGAGGTTTTCAGAGAACAGGACTAAAGAGGAGTGCGAGATACACTCAACCCCAGAAAAAGAAAAAGAGTAAAAAGGGCTAAAACCTCCACTGTATATAGTTGAATAAAATTGTAAATAAACACGAAATTGATTGATATATATTAGAAATGAAAACTACGAGCCAAACGTTATGGATAGTAATGATAATAATAATAATGAGAGAGTATAGTACTGAGAACCCTTTGGAGAAATGCGAGAAAACCCATCCATTCAGAAGAGAAGACAGCACCTGCGCAGATTTCAAAGAGATCTGGAGAAATCCCGAAAATGAAGAATGTCAACAAATAACTCTACAATGTGCCCAATGCCCCACAAAAGAGAACAAGGACGAATTAAAACAAAATATCGAAAAAACCCAAGCGATGATACAAATCCTATTGAAGAACAATGACGAAATATCCAGAATAAAAAATGAGAACCTGGAGATAAAGAGAATCTTAGAAACAATCATCAGACAAATCCAAGAGAAAGTCAAAACAAACCCCAATTACAAACCCATCCGAGAAATTCAACAAATCGTCCTGTCAATCAGAAAGCAACAAGAAGAACAAGTTGAGCAGAGAAGCGAACCTAATGCAACAATCCTATCAATAGAACTTATCCTACCACTCAGTGTAACATCAAATATTATACTCCTAATATGCTGTCTTATTCTCGGCTTAACGAAAAGCCAACCAAGGCGAAATACCCCAATTCAGAAATTTAGAAGAATATTCAACCAAATCCGGAATATCAGAAAAACCAACGAAACATCGAAACTCTCGCATATCTCTATCAACCATTCATCAAGATCAACCCAAAGAGAAATCCAGCTGGAAAGTGAAACCCAAGCCGTCAGTGATTCGTTTGAGACCAAGTATAACTGAGTTACATTGATTATTATTGATTTGAACTGATCCTATTGATGTACATTGATTCACATGGATATTAAAACTGAACTATCCAATTTTAATTCTTTCATTTGATTACGTACGGTAGCCGGACCTTAAGTCCATCTTTATCTTGGTGATTAACCTTACTGTAGACACTTTTTATGAATGTGAATGTTGAAAATAAAGATGTATATATCATTTTGAAAAGACAATTGAAATTGCGGGTCGCAATTTTATGGACCCCCGAGTGTTTTATGTTAGGCCAGAACACAAACGGCCTTGAAAAATGTTTAAATGGATCGGGAAAAAAGATGAGATAAGTAAGAAAGATAATTACATATAAAATAAATAAACATAAAAATAAATTAAAATAATAACAAAATACAACAAGATCCGCACGATACAAATACAAACATAACATGAAAACCCAATGAATTCGACCGAAATTTGATAAAAATGAAAATTTCATGAAAATGAAATTTAAATCAAAGAATTTGAATTAGAAATAATTCAATAAAAATTTCAAATAAAAAATTATCAAAATAAATTAGAAAATAATAAAAATAAAGATTAGAATACACTAGAAAATATCAAAGTCGAATTTTGTTTTACCAAATCAAAAATAACACGCGAGGTTAGGGACAGAAAATAGGTATAAATACCGATGCATTTTCACATAAAGTTTAACCAAAAAACCATTTTTTGAAAATCATTAATCAGTTTTTCAACTTGAACCTTTTGTTTAAAAATCTATTTTAGGTGAGCAGACGTTTTTATTTGGAAACTCTCTCCACGTCCCATCCTCGCAACCTTGTTAGAGCTCTGCTTGGATGTCGGCGTGGGGAGAGATGTTTTTGTAATTTTGTATGGTGATTTTTGGCAAGTAATTTTGTTATATTATTTTAATATATTAATAAATATTTATAATGCATCAAATTTAACTTGTTTTTCATAAAATTAATTGTTTTATTGTCGAAATTTTTCCGGCCCACAGCCAAAGACACATCACAAGTCAGAAAAATTAACATACTATTCACATTCGTGTAAGTGCGTGGAATATCGCCAATGATCTGTGCTCGTGAAGAATGCAGGGATTGGAACGTCAATATTATTCCGTATAGAAGAAAGGAGAAATAAGGAATGGGTCTTTTGGCTGCTTCCTCGTTTCTAGTTTTTTTTAAATTCGACCTAAAATATTTTACACACGGCTCAAAATCACCACACCGAGTAGTCCAGTGGGCACTCATTAAATATAATATGAACATAAAATGCGCCTAAGGCTTATTAAAGAGGAAGGCTACGGGGAATGAAATTAATATGAAATCACTGCTATGAAATAAACTAATAAATTCAATTTAAATGAAACTTTAAATAAAAACTTCTAAATTATTATTAAATCAACTACCGAGAATTTATTCAGATCCAAATCCATCAGTACAACTGCTAGAGACACCTTCTTTTATTTTTTCAGCCATAAATTGAATTCGACCCCGTTTAAAACTGAATCAGCCTAAATTAACAATTAAATCAAAAATATGTACATCGATAGAATAGATTGTATTATAACGAAGATTCCCCAACCCACTTGAATAGTTAACTTAACCAACCCATCTGTTTTATCCACCGTTATATCACTGTAGCACCAAAGAATAAATTCACGAAATAGGCCATCCGCCATTGGTATTCATTTTCCTAAAAGATGACAGTTAATTTTGATTCAAATATCCAACAAGTTCTTGATTCGTAACCGATTCCCAATCACCAACTCAAACCCGACTACGATAGCCAGTAATTTAAATGACTTATTATTCCATGATTAAATAAATTAAAAACTCCAATATCGATGAACGAGAAGATTCTCATGACTTTTCCAATTCGGTGAACTTTTGAAAGTTTAAATAAATGTGCTAAATATTAATAAAAATAAATTAAAAGTCAAATCGATTTGGCGTGAATTGGAATTAACGTGGGAACACCCACCGTGACATCGTGAAGTTAGCGATGACACGAGTGAGTTATCCGCCGTTATTATCCAAAGGAACAAAACACTTACGGAATTTCCAACGTCGAATTTCGATATCCATTTTCGAAAATTTAACAATTGACAAATTCAATAATTCGAACGGATA
Source organism: Schmidtea mediterranea (assembly GCA_022537955.1). NCBI lineage: Eukaryota > Metazoa > Platyhelminthes > Tricladida > Dugesiidae > Schmidtea > Schmidtea mediterranea. The sequence continues at coordinate 104,448,128 of CM039680.1, forward strand.
TCGAAATTGTTTATCCATCTGAACGGCGACTAGCATCCGACTAACCAAATGTCCATCATTGTATTATCGAATTAACCGTAGTGCAGCGGATGTGCACACATCGACGCCGGTTCGTATATTTATGTATGAGGGAATACCAATCGATCATTTTATTATTATCATGCACCAAGATTTTGGAAATACGAGTCCTACGACCGCGGCGCCGGGAGGAGAAGTACCAAGGGAATCGATTCCAACAACCTATGGTAATTCATATTCAAGAATTTCTTACGTAAATTTTAAATCGATAATCTTCGTTTTTAATTTTAAATGAATAATCATTTTTCTTACATAAATTTTAGATTGATAATCATATTTTTTTTTGTTTAAATGGTTGATCATTTTCTTACGTAAAATTTTAAATTGATAATTATTAGATTGTAAATCACCAGTTCTCGTATCTGAACTGTAACTCAACATTTTCTTAAATAATACATCATTGATTCCGTACAGTTGTACCGTCATAAAAATTTATAGCTCATCTAACTCAATGGAAGTATAACGACACCAATGTTTAGCCAAGGGTAATAGAATCCTCTGATCGGCAGGTCCAGCTAAATCTTGAAAGGTTTTTGTGTATGATTTTAATACATTCTATCAAACCTACAAAGACGAGTTTCAATAACCAGGTAGAAAATCTTAGAAGCTAATCTGGAAAACACGGTACATTAGTTGCAGTGATTTTGGTAGACAAACCTGAATCCCTCCGGACAATGCACAGTAAGAATCGCACGATCTTGGTAGATAATTTGAACCTCACCGGAATGCCTGTTACCCAAATTCTAGTAAACAGTTCATGGCGCACGGCACCAACCCCCGAACCCTACAAATAAGCAACCAATCCGTCCAGGGAAAAGTTTTATAATGTCAGAGACGAAAATCCTTCTTTTCAATTCCCAAACCATTGTTTTGGTAAAAATATATAAGATTCAAGGACACCCGTGCCTACAGACCCAAAATAAATGAATGGAGCAGCAACAAATAAGACATCCATTTAAGAATTTTTCCACGCTGCAAATATAATAGCACGTCCAGTGAATTTTCATACGCAAAGATTTCCACGGCTGCAATTGTGTATAACGGGTGGGATATTGGATCGGTGTAGATGATTTTTTTTGATGTAGGCAAGCAAACAATTGAATAAAGATTATAATGATTCGATAGGTAGACTGGTATTAACTCGAATCGAATTAATATTATATATAAGAGTGGAAAAAATAGGATTAATTAGGTGCAAATAATCAATTACATTCATTTCTGTTGATAAAATCATCCACATTAATAATGTTCATTTCAGCAACTAATTCGACGGATCATGTGTCAATTTCTCTCGCAGACCGATGGAGATGGGCCTGGGCACGTTACAGACAAGAGAGATGCCCCGAATTTCCCCGTCAAGGTTCCTCATCAGAGACAATCTGGGACAAGATATGGCAGAAGAATGGAGCCCGGCCGAGGAAATCCACCGGCAGGCTCGGCATCTGCTCGAGAGCCTGGAAGCCCATCAAAGACAAGTGGATCTACAGGTGCTCCGAGCTCACCAGTATCTGGCGAACGTCGAAGAGGACTTGCTGGCGGGTCGGATCGCCGAGAATTATTGGCACCCCCGACAGGTCCCCTCAACACAGGCCCCTCAATCAACCACGGTCCTAGCCCGTAACACAATGTCCATCTCTGGCTACACGCCCGAAGAATGGGTAGCGAAGGGCTTCCCCTGATCCCTTAGCGAACAATAGAGAACTCAAATTTGATAAATCTTTGGATTAATAATAAATAAAATTAATTGTACCTTGTGATGATTAGTTTAGAATTTCTTATTTTGTTTTAATGAATTTCCATTTGTTTGTTTGGTTTAAACATAGTCTATATATGTATGCTCTTTTAGTAACTTCACACCCTTAATCATTCTCTTTATTAGTCATGGAACCTGTTCAAGTACTACAAAAGGAATTATCCCGCGCCCAACAATCCAACAAAGCTCTATATGAGCAGATAATTCAACTCACAAAGGAGGTTCAACAAGTGAAATCCAACTGGGTGGACCCAACGAAACTCAAATCTATCCACCAACGTCTCACAGCTGCTCAAAAGGGTTGGGCCGAGGAACGACAACTGAATCAGAACCTCCGGACGCAGATAAGGTGGTTGGAAGTTGCCCTGGCCGCCAGTCGTGAAGGAGAAGCGGTGACCTACCCTCTTATCTTCGCTCCCTCTCAATTGGCGTACACAGATTCAGTCAACAACTCCACGCCAGTGGCGACCCCATCAACAGTACCTTCGAACAGTTATACACCGGGGCGTAAGGAACGCGCCCGACCGAGAGCTGCACGCCTGGCGAACCAATTCAATTGATTTGTCCTATATTGTTTATGGATTTCATTAATTATAAATATTGTCTAATTTACCCTGTTTTATTCTATGAATTGAATAAAATTATAAGTATTGTTAACTCGTTTAAAAGGGATATGTTAAAAATGTGAATAATATTAAGTTGCCGCAGAAAAGTCATGAGTATCCACACTTCGTCATATGAATGACGTTCCATTTCTACCTGTCAACGTGAGTCCGATCTTGAACCTTCGCACACAGGGGACATTACAAAGCGAGCATAGGTCTTCCATCGACAGCTCGTTGAACCCGAGGGTTGTCCGGGCAATTACAGTATTAGTAATAGTGCTCACTTTTTGCGGACAATCCACCCACTCGAACACATTTCCAACGTTGCCTAGCAACGGGTGCCGAGTGGTAGCTAGAAAATATTTATATGGCGTTACCGGGGTAACAATAGAAAGATAAAAACAAATGTCAAAACCCAGTAACCCACCAGAAGCTTCAGCAACGACGCTCACCTTGGGTGGGCATAAAACCTCTTGCTATAGTAGAAATGTTGCTTAGCGACGGGTAACATTTGGGGGATGATTGTTTTATATGCATAGGTTGCTCAAGGTCAGATATAGTTACCCACCAGCTCTTTGGACCCAAGTTACGTCCCAACAATAATGTTTACTATTATTTTTAGAATCTAATATCATTGATTTGTTTAACCGTCTTTATCTATACCATTTCGTATTGATATCAGTTTATTTAATATTTTAATTAAAACTTATATTACTTTGTTGTACTAATGAATATTTATAATTTTTCTTTCATCCTTTTTTGAGTTTTTATATTAATTGTAATTTATTTACTTAGTTTAAAATTTAAAACACAATAATTTTATACCTTTGTAATAAGAAACAGAATGTTCAAATAATATTTTCTCGACTTTTGAATTTTTTATTTTTTAAAAATTATTTTATAAAGATGTTTTAAATAATTAAATAAATTTATTTATTTTGCAAATTATCAAATGGTTAGTTACTTTAAATTTACTTTATAATATTATTTTTATTAAAAAGAACTTTAATTCAAAAGAAGATGAAGCAATATTTAATAACTTATGTGTTGCCAATGGGGTAGATCGTACATATTTATCAAAGGAATGTTTCAAATACGAAAAGCTGGAGTTGTTTTTCTCAGGATTTCCCAGAATTATCCAGTTATCTGCATTTCCGAACCTTGCTCATTTAGTAATAATTAATCAACCCATTACTGTTATTGAAAATCTGGATGTTTGTAGTAATTTAGTAAGTTTATGGATTTGTGAATGTGAAATAACCGATATTGAAGGCCTTGATCAATGTGGACAAATAAGAAATTTATATTTATACGATAATAAAATTTCTAAAATAAAAAATTTATATTCCTTGAAATTGTTAGAGATATTATGGCTTAATAATAATAAAATTGAAGTTATTGAAGGCTTGAGTGAACTTATAATTTTAAAGGAATTAAATTTGGCTGGTAATGCAATTCATTGTGTAGGAAATAGTTTGAAAGATAATATTTCAATAGAAAAATTAAATTTATCGGGAAATAAATTAGAACATACTCATGACTTACTGAATTTGACGAAATTACCCAAATTAAAATATCTTAATATAAATGGTCCAGATTATCCTCCAAATCCTGTTTTTTCCCATACAAATTTTTATTTATTTATTATATACCATTTTCAAAATTTGAAAAAGTTAGATACATTTGACGTAAATTCTAGTTATTTGAAAGAAATGGTTTTCAACATAATGAATAAGAAAAAGTTATTTTATAATATGAAAATTGAATCGCTCGAACGGGATGTTTCATTCGTAAAACATAAATTGCGACTAAATCATAACGAAATGTGTAAATCTTATAAAAAAGATCAATATAATTTAATAAAAATCATCAAACTCAATGAAATGAATTTATTCTATTGCAATCTCGATGTCACTGAGCACTCAACGAGAAAAGACCGAATTTTCCTAAGAGAATTAAAGGAAATTAACACAAGAATAAAAGTTCTAGAAACTAAAATCGAGTCACTTGAAACTGAGTTGGAATTTTATATCAATAAATCTGAATTTTATAAAACCGAAATCAGATCATTATTTCAAATGGAATTTTCTAGTTGCGGAAACTTTAAATTTGAATACTGCTCGGATAAAATATGGGTGAATTTGTGTAACGAGCTTATCAATTCTCGATTTTGTAATTCAGAATTTGGTTTCGATGATTTTCAGCAAGTGAAAACTCATCAAGTTATTAAAATAAAAAATTATCAAGTGGAAAATAATTATAGTAGTACAATAAAAAGATTGATTGATATTAATGATGAAAATGAGCAAGTTGAGTTTTCGAATTCTAAAATTCATGATTATTTATTTTTGTGTTCTGACGATGACGGAAAAAGCTTGATGCCAATTTTAAATTCGCTTTACGGATCTTCCGATAAGATTATCAAACTTACTAACAGTGTTAGTAATGCAGATTTGTTGAGAAAACAAAACAAGGAGTTTATTAAAGTCCATTATGGTCGTATAGTGATTGTCAAGGCGTTTGTTGGAACGGTTAAGGAAAATGAAGACTTTAATAATTTACCAGATTCAGTTGAATCCAGTAAGTACGAAACAGTTAAAGTGCCTTTCGAGAAATGTTCAAAAAGAAGCAATTGCCTGTGTTTGGAATATAAATATAATTGGTATTTTAGAACGAATCAACTGCTAGTTCCAGAATATATAGTTGATTTTGAGTATCTAACTAAAAGTGCAATAAAGTCTCAATTCTATTATTCTTATCATGGAATGAAAAATGAATCTTTCCCCGATGATAAAGTCTCCCTGGAATTTGACAATGAAATAAATATTGTAAAGAAAGAGCTAGAATCTGAAACATTTGAAAAAGTTGCGATGATTTTAGCTGGATTAAAAAATGATAATTTAAACAATATCACAGCTGTTAATCTCACAAACGCTAATTTAGAAACAATTCCAGAAATATCAGCTTTGTTGAATTTAACCGAATTGACAATGCCGTTCAATAAATTGTTTGATTTAAAAGATATTACCAACCCGAAAATCAAATCCCTTGACGTAAGCTATAACCAAATTCAAACCCTCGATGAGATGCACGAGCTTCCATTTTTAAACAACTTATTTATCCAGAACAATTTCCTAGTGAACACAAAAGAAGAAATTTCCATTCTGCGTTGTCGTTGTCCGAATTTAATCAACTTGAACGTGAAACATAATTTGTTTCAAAAATCTCAGCATTTACGTTGGAAAATCATCGGCAGTTTAAAACAACTGCAAATTTTGAATGATATAGACATCGATGAGAATGAGCGGAAATCGGCATTTAATTTGGTGAGCAATTCAAAGATATCGGAAATAGACATTGCAAATTATGGCAGAACCGATACAGTCAAACCAAGATCATTAACTATCAGTGATGAGGCGAGAATTCTATTGAATGACAGTGATAATAAAATCAAATTCCAATCCAATGACGCTTCCAAGTTTTTGCGCATAACTTCTCTTTGCGTAATTAATCGATTTTTAAGTAAAATTTCTAACATTGAAAAATTGGAAAACCTAAAATATCTCACCCTATCCAATAACTGTATAACGAAAATTGAAGGACTCGATAATCTTGTACATCTCGAAGAATTAATTTTGGATAATAACGCAATCGTTAAAATTGAAAATCTTTCAAAACTTCAAAAATTGAAAAAAATCTCACTAAATGAAAACTTTATCAATTCGGTTTTGTTTTTGAAAAATCTTCCGAATTTGCAAATTATTTCCATTCATACAAACAAATTAATATCGTTCAATGGACTAGACGGTTGCGGCAATCTCATGGAGTTATATGCTGCCAATAATTGCATCAATGACCCGAGTGAAATATCCACCTTGAAATCTTTGAATAATCTGATTATTTTTGATATTCAAAACAATCCGATTACGGAAATCAGTAAAAACTACAGACTGAATATGATTTTCAACTTGAAACATTTGAAAGGTCTCGACGGTGTCTGTGTGGACAGTTCGGAAATTTTCCATTCGAAAGACATTCTTGGTGGACGACTAAACCTAGAATATATCAGCGATAAAATCGGAAATGAAGACTATAATGCTCTTTCGGAATTGGATTTGTCGAATTGTTGTTTGAAAAGTGTCGATTTGACACCGGTGGAAAAACTTAAAAATCTTCGGAGTTTAAATTTGGAAAATAATAATCTCACTTCCTTTTCCGGTTTGATAAGTCTCAGCAATTTGAAAGTCCTGTGTTTGAATAGCAATTCCATCGAGTCGATTTTGCCAAAATCCAATAAAACTGCTATTATGCCCCTTCAAAAAGTCGAGGGAGTTCCGAAAGTCTATTTAAAGTCGTTGGAAGTTTTGCATTTAGGTTATAATAATATCAAAACTATTGCCGGCCTTGGATTACACGATATTCCATCTTTGAAGGCTTTATTTTTACAAGGCAATGACATATCGATGATAGACGGATTGGATTATTTGTCAAATCTCAAGGAAATAGTTCTCGATCAAAATAGAATCAAATCGATTTCGGAGAATTCCTTCATTCACAGTGGCAACTTGAAAGAAATACATCTCGATGACAACCGGTTGAAAAATTGCACAAATGTCTTTCATTTGAAGCATTTAAAACGTTTCTATGTTGGAAATAATAAAATCTCCGATCTACATGATTTGGATTTATTTTATTCTTTTGAATCATTGATTGATGTGTCACTATTCGGAAATCCGGTGAGCCGAAGGCATCAACATCGACAGTATTTGATTCACATGATTCCTACGTTGTTGATGATTGATGGGATAGAGATTTCAGAAGACGAAAGACTAAGAGTAGAGTCTAACATTGAAGACAATACCGATAGCAATATATTGCCGGGAATTTTAAATAGGAATCAGCATTTGAAACCGAATTCAAACTTTTATTGCACCAATGAATTTAATAAAATCGAATTCTTTAAAGGAGATAACAGTGGGAAAAAAAGAACCAATGGCATCAGTTCGTACAGTTTCAATAACAAAACCAATTCCATTCAGTTAGTTGCAAACTCTAAAGCTGTATATTTTTATGATCCTATTGGTCAGATGGAAACTGTACCCCGTTTGAATTTTAATAAAAGAAAATAGTGTTATTTTTTGAATTTTTTCTTTTTTTTAGAATTTTTATTTGAATATTTTACATATCAAATTTTTATTTTTAAATTAATTTAGGGTTACCGGGGAATTAAATGAAATTTAATGACTTTTCTACTTAAATATAAATGAATTTAGCCAAAGTAAATTTTCCATTAAGTGGAACATTCCGATTTAAACAAATGTTCAAATTAAAGTTTTATTATTGAGTATTTTTTGTAATTCTAAGATAGCCAGGGTCTTTGAAAGTTGATTTTTCGAGTTATTTAGAACTAAGCCAATCGAATAGGGAAAAACGCTAATATTCAAAGCCTAGGTTGTCTGAGTTGAGTACACTAATGGCCCGTGGTGTACGCACAGGACTAACGGGATGACATTAATTGGGATAGATAACAAGTAATAGGAGGAAATTGATGACGTGAGACCTTCTATCGACAGTTGAGGACCCACAAGAAATAATAGCTCACCTGCTCATGGCTTTTCAGCTGCTATATACAGTTCCAAGTTGAACTTGCCCATGGGTATATAGTGGTAAGATTAAAATTGTAGGGCATCTGGGAAGGAAGATAGAACTGTTGGGCCAAAACGCGATTTTGTTTAAATGAATCGGTAAGACACACGCAAACACAACATGCAGATTCAAAATCAGACCCATAAAACATCAACTAACCATGCTAAAATATGAGAGAGAAAACAATTAAATATAAAATCAAGAAACACAAAAGTAAAATTAAACTAATAACAAAGTGCAGCAAGACCCGCACGAAATAAACATAGAAATAACATGAGAACATGAAAATTTGACCGAAATTTGACAATTTACCAAAAAAAGCTTAAATCCATAAAAATGGAAAAAAAATTAAATAATTTGAATTGGAAACAATTCAATTAAAAAATTAAAAATAAAATTGTCAAATTAAATTACAAAAATAATAAAATTAAGATTAGAATATACTAGAAAATCACAAGGTCAAATTTTGTTTTACTAAATCAAATTTAACTCGCAAGGTTAGGGTCTTACAATAGGTATATATACCGATTCATTTTCACATAATTTTAATGAGTTTTTCAGTTTTAAAAACTTGAACCAGTCTTAATCAGTTTTAAGCCAGAACCAGTTGAATAAATTCTCAAAATGTGAGTTGAGAGATGTTTGAAATCTCCTTCCACGTCGAGGCCATTCAATCTCTTATGAGCTCTGTTTGGGCGTCGGCGTGGGGAAGAGTTATGTTTAACGATCGATGAAATGCTAACTATGATATTATGACATATTTATATGCAAATAAAAGTTGTTCACCAAGTCATTTTCGAAATTTTTCCGGCCCACAGCCGACACATCACTACAAGTAAATAAACTCTATATATCCCAACCGAATCTTGTAAGTGCGTTGTAAGTCAGCCAATGATTCGTGCCCGTGAAGGCCACGGCGCGAGAACGCAGTAGCTGAAACGTAAATTATTATTCCGTATAGGGGAAATGGGTTGAAGAGGGAATAGTCTTTTGGGTATTTCATCATCTCTCAATTCCTATAAATTTGACCTAAATTATAATAACAAACGGCTCAAAATCAAAAACACTGAGTAGTCCAGTGGGCACTCCTTAACTCATAATGTGAACACGATTTTATCCTAAGGTCAATCTCGGGAAGGTGACGGGGTATTAATGCTAAAATCATTGCTATGTCAATAACTTGTTATACTAAAAAGTAAAGATAAAATATGGTATAATAGCAATAAAAATCTAATCTTCTGTTCTCGGACTTCCACTAAATCACCTTCGATAAAGTAGGGCGTCCATAATTTCATCAACTTAAAAAATATTGGCATATGGCACTACAAACCATTAATTTATTAAGAAAATAACAATCACGCCATTACCTCCCGGGTCGGATATATAATTTGTAATGCAAATTACTTTCAGGCCTCACATTTACCAGTATATTTCTAAATCATTGATAAACGAATAAATGACCTAACATCTTCCCCAAATGACGGAATTTATTTGATTTGAGCGATTAAAATAAAAGGACGAACGGAAACCTTAAAGTAACTTAGTAAAGTAATAAATAATAATATATCATAAGTAAGATTTTGTAACTATAAATTGGCTCTGAAATGCAAATACGCAAATTCGAAAATACTCACCCGAAAAATTGACTTCTCGAAATAAATAGAAATAATTATATGTTTACGACCAACACACATGTATAAATATATATTCAATAAATATAAGATCAATGAGATGTCACGGTGAATGTCGATTCAGAAAGAAACAATCTACACTGGCTCTTCCAACTCCGAAATAAAATCGTTTTCGCCATTCCAAGAGAAACCTCGAGTGAAGGAATAATATGAGCTCGTCCCATTAAAATAATCCGAATGCGATACAACATAGAACATATTCCGAATTGCTGAAAAGGAGTAAGCCTAAAGGACATTAATTATTCATGACTCTCTCATCATAAATTGACACTTACTATCATTTACGTTGGGATGATTCAATTCAGAATGACCCAAATCGTTCTAGTAAAATGGCCACAATCGTTTCCTATCGAATTAGGCCGCAAATGAATTGAAAATAATTATCAACAGTAATAACCGGATTTAGAAAATAAACCCGATCATAAACGAAAATCGCATGACATTTAGCGATAGTCAAATCGATCAGAATATCCATCTCGCCAGCCAGATCAGATAAGCACACGCACATGCAATTCTGTACACATGTGTTGACTTCGGTTGAAAAATTGATTGCATCAATATGTCATTGATAATATTCGCAGATATTTTATTATTTACGAAGGAGACTAGTAGAACTGATTAAAGTTTAAGTCGATTGATATTTAGAGCAGAAATAATATGCAACACAAATTCGCTGCACATACCGTATACATATATATTCTATCACTCGTCGGAAGGCCACCATTTATTAAAATCACGCTAAAGTATGCAACCCAGACGCTCGTTACCAGGAACCTCCGCAGGGTCACCGGAAGCTAATAACGACGAAATCTCGATGAAACAAAAGATTTTCCATAGAGACTGTAATTATCTTTCTTGTCTGTAAGCATTTTTACCGTAACTTTGAGGCTTATAATGTCTCAAGACCGATTTCCCAACGCAAATTCCATTCAGAATACGAGCCATCGAGACAGTTATATTGAATTATGATCTATGCCGTGTTGTTTATGTTAAATATAATGTGTTACATCAATAATTTATTTAAATTAGATGACATGAGAAGACCGTCAGATAAGAATCTAGCCAGCAAATGACGACACCATAACTCTCATAAACCTCGCTCCTTAAACTACGTATAGACAAATAACCTGAAATTCCATTAAGTATCCTCAACTCTCTTGCCAACCAGTCGCCTACCCTGAGTCATTGACGATAGAATAAATCAGCCGTACCAGTACCTATACGTTTTGCCCAACCAATATCATATTAAAGCATGTAAATGTGTCGTGTTCCGAGACAAATCACCCAACATCAGAATGTTTTACGCCGTGAAAATGAATTGAGACTGGAAAAGTGAGATGACTACGCCGTACGATCGGGCGTAATAATTCCAAGCACGAGATTTAGACAAATGCTTTCTACAACTAACCGGGTAGCACAATCCCTCGTGGAAACCAAAATCCTTACTAAGTAATACAGGAAATCCATTGTAGTTGCCAACCGACGCTACGGCAAACTCGAGAATAGCAACCACTCGTTTCCAAAGATAGATGCTACCAAAACTAAGTCACCCAACAACCTATTCCGATCGGTAATTTTGTGATTGCTATATTGAGTTAAGTGGAGACGTGACGTATATAGAAATTCTTTTCATTCAATGAGTTAAATTCCTCGAGTTTTATGATTCTAATCACATAAAATATCTAATTAGAATGGGTTGCGAAGTCAGAAAAGATTGAATAGGCGAGTTAGATAACCATCATAGTGAGATACAGACAGAATAGTCGACCAAGAACCAGACAAAAGCAATGCTACTCGATTGACCCAACAAAACGCTCCCAAATCATTTTAGGCGACCCACAGCACTTCGGTTTAATGAAATATAATTATCAACGACTTGGCTAATGCTTAAGATTTTTGTTCAGACAATTCATGAATCGATGAATCCAGAGTCACTATGCAGTTTCCCGCGCATACAGCTAACCGATGTCGCCAAGCTATGTGGGACGCGGGTTTCACCGTCTCCCCCATAAAGGAGTCCCGATTCGGCACGCAACAGGATTCCGAGGAGACCGATCTCCCATTCATCGCTATAAAGCGGGAGCTCGGACGCAATTCGACCCGCGAAATTCGTGGATAAGCTGAGTTCCTCCTAGCTCATCTCGGGAACATCAGCGCAAGACCGACGCCATTTAGATGAGATCAACGAAGATATCGCGACAAGAAGGATCCCCAGTACGAATGGATATGCTGCTCCGTGCAACACCTCGTTTAATATAGACGATCCCAGATTAAACAGGAAATCAAAGGAAATCAACGTGGTGTTCCCGCGGAAAATACTCCCCGGACACTTAAAGATGGAAGAGGATCGACCTGATGGCCACCGCGAACACCCTTATGCTCTGACAACCCCAAGACGATATAACAATAAACTCCATAGTGCATCGTATTATAAATAATGATTAAAAATAAAATATTTTAGTTTTTAGTTACGAGTTCTCTGTTTATGATCCAAAACCCTAGTGACTATATATATAAAAGTTGACCCAAAACTCTAGCGATTATAAATATAAAAATCTCACAATCCCAAAATATTTTGATGAAATAAACAACAGTAGTGTAGTATTGTGTAGATATGGAATCACGCCAAATCCTACAGCGCGAATTAGACAACGCACGTAGAGCGAATAAGAAATTATGCGAGCAGATTTTACAATTAACGAAAGAGGTACAACAATGAAAGCTAACAGGGTAGAGCCGAAGAAAGTCAAAGCTCTCTACCAAAAAATGACAGTGGCACAGAAGGGTTGGGCTGAGGAGAAACAGCTCAACCAGAATCAGAAAACACAAGTGAGAAGCCTTTAGGTGGCATTGTCGGCGTGCCAAGAAGGCTAGGCGGTGACATACCCCTAGTATTCGCCCCCACGCAGCTGGCCTACATGGATGCGGCGGCCACCTCAAAGCGTGGCCCCAAACCAATCAGACATCGACCAGAAAGAAATGAGCGCACCAAGCGTCGGGCCGCTCAACACGCAGAATAAAATGTGTTTTTGAGTGTTATCAAATAAATGTTTTCTTTTGTCCTATTAATTTTCCTAATAAGTTTGACGTCAGGACGAGCTAGAGTAAATAGTAAGAGTAGAAGATGCAGTCTGTAGAATGAGAAAGACCAAATATACTAGAATGGAACCAAAATAAATGAAAGCGCACGCAGGCCTTCTAATGGTAGTGCGTTGAACCCAGATTGAGGTCGGGCCAGAGTAGTTCCTATGTGGCGCTCACCTTTGGCGACCTCAAAACCAATAGTTGCATCACCAACGTTGCTTAGCGATGGGTAACCATTAGAGCCAGGAAATGTTTATATCTGGGTCAAGGTTATCGGATCCACAAACCCCACAGAACCTAGGAATGCGAAGGTATTTCGATTGAGGAAACTAGATTTAAACTGAGTTGGAATGAATTTAAACAAATGAATTACATCCAGTACACCAACAAAATCATAAATTCTGTTTAAATAAATCTCAAACTTTGAAAAATTAATTTTAATAAATTTTATAAAATCAATTTTTACAAATTCATTGACAATGTTTTGTGATTATTATAATTATTATTATTTTTATTATTATTATTATTATTATTATTATTATTATTATTATTATTATTATTATTATTATTATTATCATTATTATTATTATTTATTATTACGACAGTGAGCGTAACAAAATATAAATAGTCAAACAATTAAGAATGTGTTAGAGTTAGATGTAATGTCAATGGACGTCATATTTCAACGGATACCCTTCATCGTCACAGATTTGTGAGGTATGTTAGGTGTCGATTCCATTTATGGATGGCCCTTAATTAAAAAAGATACATCAAATTCTATTCAATTTATTTCTATAAAAGTTACAAGTCAATACATATTTTATAAAAAGAATTACAAAAGTAAAAAGGAAATAAAAGTATTAATTTATGAAGAAATTTCATTTTATATAAATTCAAAATTAAAAGTAGTTATGATGTCACATTTTGAGGAGCATTAAAAGTTTGGATTTTGGAATAAGCACCTTCTTCCAGCCATTGCTTGCTTTCATTATTAAAACTAAAATTAGCTAATAAAGAAGTGGAACATTTTTGAATACCTTAATTGAAAATCACTAGGAAGATGAAATCCATTTTGAGAAAGTTGTTTGCACAAATTTATTTGTTTTAATAAATCACTTTTAGTAGAACCGTAACCATTGAATATGTAATCTGCAAACATAAGTTTTCCTTGCTAAATAAATAAATTCAAAATTATCAAAGGAAATAAATAATCAAAATAAAATAAATAACAACCTGGAATATTTCCGATAATATTCAAATCCTTATAGAACAAGATAAATCTCTTGCTTCAGTTTATAAGAAAATGAAAATAAAGGAAATTGAAAAAAATCAATGATGAAAAAACGGTATAACAATTACTTGTTTTTATTTATAACATTTATTCATAATAAAATTTCATATTTTATGAAATTAAGATGAATTATCGACATTTGTAAAAGAATTAATGAAATGATATTTAAATGTCTTTGGTTAAAACCTCTAAACATTAAATTTTGTTTGAATGAAATAATAATACACATAAAATTGAATCAAAACCAATGCTACAAACATGAACTAAAATAAAATAAAAACAAAGTAATACGATAAATTTTAAAATTTTAATTAAAATAAAAATATAATTCAATAGTTTCCAATCAAAATATATATATATATATATATATAATAAAACTATCTGTAATATATATAGAAGATTTTATAATTAGTTATAGAAATATTTTAAAGAAATTTGTAGTACCTGCAACATTTAATTTTTAATTAATTTTAGTAAAATTTTAATTTAATTACAGATGCGTTATTAAAATAACTAATATTTATTTTTGTTTGAATATTATAAGTTTTTTAAAATGATCGTCACCTTTTTCAATTTCAAAATGTCACAACTCTTGAAGATCATCAAACATTACAAACGATAAAATTATAACTTATAGCACAATTTAAAATTATTCAACTTTAGTAAAGATGTTGAAAACAAGGTAGATCTGAATAAGATAATTGAACTATTCTATTTATTTATAATAAATCGAATAAGCAGCTTCATTTTAACAACAAAATTCACAAGTTATCATTTCGGAAGCAATTAATAAATGACTTTGTGAGGATATTTGGGCATAATTATCAACGGACACAAAATTAAGTTTTAAAATGATTAAAATTAAAAATGAGTTTTAATAATTTAGATAAAAATATTTTAAAAAGTTCGATTAAAAATTATTATACTAATTATTAAAATAAGTATTTTATTATATTTTAATTGTGAAAATATATATTTTAAATAAAATGAAATTTTAAAATAAAAATAAATGCCGTTGTTAATTTTGTTTAAATATTAGGAAATACAGAATATATATTTTGGATTTGAATAAATTTTGGACTTTTAATGATTAACAATTTTGGTCTAAGTGAAGATGTTTTTACAACATCTAACAGACTTGAAAAAATTAACTCCCAATCATTAGTATAGACTGAACCTAACGAAAACCCCTCATAGGATATTGAAAAATTCATTATAAAATTAAGAATAAAATCAAACATATTTCACGTTTTTAAACTCAGTAGCATCAGTTTTATTTGATTCATTTGCAATTTCTATTCATTGAAAAATATTGATCATTTTCAGTGCCTGTGTTAGCTATAGGCGATATATACTGCTGCCCTGGGGGTATTTTTTAGGGACAACGAATTTCCAGCAAAAAAACAATACAATAAAGCAAAATTATGAAAAACTAAGAAATAATACATAATTTTATTTTATTAATACTATTAGGCTCAAATATTAAAAACCCTAATCTCTAGAAAACATGGTTGTATGAACATGTCAATATTTGCATTTAAAAGAATAATTCATTTTAATTATCATTATCAATTATACATTTTTGGAATTATGCATCAAAATAAAATACCATTTTTTTCATGTAAATCTTATTACAAGAGCAAAAATATATTGTATAAAGCGGCATTTATCCTTTCATATAACACAAAACTGTCTAACGCCGACTTTGATCAATTTTCATATAATAAAAATAGATTATTTTCAATTCAAATTTCACTTTTTCGAAGCACAACCATTCAGGATAGTAAATTTTTCTTTCTAAATTTCATTATAGTTTAGATAAGTTTTCCTAAATTTATCTTTTTTTATTTTTAAGTCTTATCGGTAAATAATATTCCCTTGAAAACTGTTATTTTTTACCATCAATGTACGTAAAATTATATTTCCTCAATCAAACTCTTAAATTTGGATTACGCTGACTTCATACCGAAAATGGGTTTCTTTGTTCCGGGTTATTTCCTCACATAAACCCATTCGATTTGACTGCTGTATTTTGTCTTGTTTATTTGTCCAAATACAGTTTTTGGTATGACCTATGATTTCTACTAAAACCCAAAACTTAGTATATGAATTAAGTTTATAAGAATAATAAAAATTATTGTGAATTTAACAAAAAAATACTATAAAAAGAAACCTGAAACATTAGGCACATTCCTGGAATAATCTGATGTTTTCTTAACAATAAAGATTGAGTGCTGTTAAGATATTTCCCAGACGTGCGGATATCGTACAAAAACAATCGGTATGATTTTCGACTATATATTATGCATGGTTTTTGGCTAGAGTTTTTTAAATCATCAAAATAAATATCGGTGATCAAATTGGAAAGTGAATTTTCAATAAATTTTCCTTTCGAGTTTACCTGAAGAGCTGAGGATCTACCAAAATGTCATTAATAGCAATAATGAAAAGTACCCAGTTGAGATGACGCCAATTACTATTATTTGACTAGATTTGACGGAATTTATAAATTGAAATAGTTCGATATCGGTTAACTTTGGAATGCTTTGTTTATTACACAAACACTGGTCGGGGCTTAAAGATTTGGAATAGCATTCATTATTTCGGTTCATAAGATCAATTTGAATAACGAGAGGACAAACGGTTACTGAAAACGAGCTATCAGTTTTATCAATAGCTGACTGCGGTCTTTGGGATTTAATTGAATAACTTCTGAAAGTAATTTCAAACAAGTGATGAATAGGACACCACAATAAAAGGTTTTGAAATCATGGAAGTGTGTTACGTATTAATAAAATGATTATATATATAATTAAAGAAGATTGGCAACCATTTTACTAAAAGAGAGCGCCATTCAAACATGCTTTTTACGATATATTTCGACAGTTTACCTGATATCTTCAGGCATGAAAACAAACTAAAATAGTATGGATTAATTTATATATTTTAAATAAGTTATTTCGTAATTAAATATTTTAATAAATATTTAAATAATTTTTAAATGTTATATTAATATAAAATATAAAAAATTTTCCTCTACTAGAACAAATATTTTTAAAATAATAAAAATATTTTACAAGTTTAAATCATTTTATAATAGTAATATTAAAAGTTAAATTTTTTTAAAAACATATTAACATCAATTTATCACAATTTTACATAATCAAACTATTTAAAAATATTCAAAACATTCGTAGTCATAGCACTTTGCACATTAATCTTTGGATCCAATGACTTTATCAACAATGTTTCAAATATATCACGTTCCCAATAATTATTAAAACTTTTCAATAAATCTTTCAAATAAGTAATACCAATTTTACTTTTACAACCTCACTAATATTGGTCAAACGAGTGTTTAAATGATACTTTCTTTATATATATATATATAAATAATATGTAATCAATAGTTGCCTAAATCGCAAAATAGGCCAAACATTATCTGTCACAAATATCTGTCATGATCAGGTAAAATATTACAAAATATCAACATACATTTTGATAAACTATATTGAATTTATTCAGATAATGTCGACAGCTTTATTCAGAATTTTTTGATTTTTGATATCAAAAATTAAAATTCGAGCCTGCTTTCTGAAAAATATTTAACAATTTTGTAATATAGTAAATAAAGAAATACGTTATGTTAAATGCAAAAATATGGTAAAAAAAGGACGGCAAGCCTTTGGTTTCAAGATTTCAAAGATGTCAACAATAGTTTTGTGAGTGATCTTTGCTAAGGACGGTTTTGTTCTGAAAAGTTTAGGAATTGAATGAATTAAGCAATGTTCCAGATTAAAGATAGATAGAATTGCCAAACAATTAGGTTGATGACCGTTTTTAAAAACAAACTGTTACAGATAACGACAAGTGTCAAAAAGGATCAGCGTTCGACAACGGCGATTATGAGAAACTAGATTAGTTTTATGAGATGTCACATACTTGCTTTCCAGCTTTGAGCAGAAGTGATGTTTATGAATTTAAATTTATGAATTTATCGAACATTGCTAGAAGTACGAAGGATAATTTAATTTTTGTAATATTTCTTTGGTTATTTTTAAATACGTCATGTCAGATAAATAATAATTAAAATTACTTTTCTTTTAATCTGAATAAGTTGCTTGAAAAAGT
Organism: Schmidtea mediterranea; assembly: GCA_022537955.1. Taxonomy (NCBI): domain Eukaryota; kingdom Metazoa; phylum Platyhelminthes; order Tricladida; family Dugesiidae; genus Schmidtea; species Schmidtea mediterranea. Next base: position 104,466,407 of record CM039680.1, read on the forward strand.
TTTCTCACGTGGTCTTATAATTGACGTTGATATATTTCTGTTCATTTTCTGACTGGTAAACAATATGTTATTAGTTTTGTTTCTGTTGCTTATTGCCGACTTGGCTCTTCCTTTGTTTATTAAAAAATCTTTTAATCTTACTTTTCTCTTGTAGAAGTTAATCCAATTTGATAAAATATCTCTACAATTAAAACAAATTCATTTGGAAGTAAAAAATATGTTGACCCAACCATACATTTTACCCAGTACAAGTTAAAATACAATTAACAATTTAAAATAATGTTAATAAATAGCTAGATAATTGTTATAATTTAACTAGAAAATATAGAAACAATGAATTAATTTCTAGAATACTAAAATTATCGAAAATGTTGAATTAATAAATGCATATGACACATTTTAACTCTTGAAATTTTTTAATCTTGTTGACCATGAAAATTGTTTAAATTTATCAGTAATATAGCACAAAATCCAGCACCAAGATAACTTAAAATACAGCATACAACATCAACTAAACACTCTAAAATTTGAGAGAATATAAATAAATATAAAATCAAAAAACATAAAAGTAAAAGTAAAATAAATACAAAATGCATCAAGAACCGCATGAAATTTACATAAAAAATAACATAATAACATGAAAATTTGGAGTCTTACTTTGCACACTTAAATTTGCAGTCTTATTTTCAGTCTGATTATTTTAGTTATTGTACATTACAACTGTGAGCCGTGTATTCAGGCAATTAACACTGCTAAGTGTTTTGTCTGAACACGACAACTCTCAGTTGATGTACATTCACTTATGATTTAAAAATGAAGGTATACGAATGAATTCACTATGAATTTATTCATCAATAATGATTAAATGACATGTGATGAAGCTAGTGAATAACGTTATGCTAATAAACTTCCGATAACTATTTGAGATGTGACATACCGAATAAACTATTTTTATGCATAGACGCTTTTGTGCAATTTAGATGGTAATATTTATTTATTTATTTTTCGGCCCACAGCCGAAACATACAGCAAACTTTATATAACTATCGAGATGTGTAAGTGTGGTTCATCCGCCAATATCTCGTGCCCATGAAGGTTCTGGTGTGCGTAACGCCAGAACCCAAACGTCAAATCATAGAACTAAATAGCGAAAGAAGGTAGCTCGAGAGCGGGTCTTTTGACTCAACTTTCTTGCACTCAATTTCGATAAAATCGACACAACATCTTAAACAACAATCGGCTCAAAATCACTAACACTGAGTAGTCCAGTGGGTACTCATTAAATATAATATGGACACAACTAGATCATAAGGACAAAAAATGGAAAGGGTACCGGGGAAAATTGCGAAATCGTTGTAACAGTTAAAATGAAAAGCCATCGGAAAAAGATTAATCCGAACGACCAAAATCATGAAAAGGAATATTTTAAATAATATGTAAGAATTGAATAAATTATTTTGAGTTGAGACGGAAAATATGGGTGCAACGATTTTTCCAAATTAATCAAAATACTCTATCGAAAATTTTAAAATAAAAGTGGAGCACGCCTCAATTGTTTGTATAATATTCTGATAAAACTGTAAAATAAGGGCGGAACGGTGCTCAAAATTTCTGAAATAACAAAAATACTTTATCGAAAACTGTAAAATAAGGATATAGTACGGCTAAAATTTTATATCAGTAAAATATTTTCATAAAGCTGAGAAATAAGGACGGATCCCTACTAAAAATTTAACAATAATAAGGATAATAGTAAGGATGATGGTAATTATAATAATAATAATAATAATAATAATAATGGGACCAAAAACTCGAAATCGAGCACAGGACTTCTATCGGCAACTCGTTGGACCCATGAATCGTTCGGTCAATTATAGCATTAGTAATAGTGCTCACTTTTTGATCACGATCCACCAACTCGAACACAGTTCCAACGTTGCTTGGCAAAGGGTGCCGAGTGGTAAGCGAAAATATTTGTATGGGGTTATCTGGGTAACAACCATATAGCATCAAAATCTCAACACCCAGAAACCTACCAATCTTATAGAAATAAAATAACTCAAAAATATTTCATAACTGATACAAAACCCAATAAGAATATTTTTTCAAGACTTTCAGCTGTTCCTTCTATAAAACTATAATCAATTTACTATTTTTTTATTCATCTTTAAAATCTCAATTTTCATAGATGACAACTTTTTCTCATCGAAAAATATTGATTTTTACTTTTTTCGAATTTTTAATTAATTTTGATAATTTTTATATTTTCATTTCATTTATTTTGTATAATCCAAATAATCTACAAGACACCCATAAAATTTTGATGCAATTAAAAATACTTATAATAAATCGATTGATTAACAGAAAATATTATTAAGGCAGAACAATCCAACTGCTGACACCATTTGCAGGGATACAACAATAACATCAAAAATATATTCGAAACAATACCAAGAAGGTTTTGGTTGATTAGATTCATGATTGACCTGACTTGGTTTTTTAGAATTCCTCATTTAATCAGAACTTTTGAGACTAAAAAGTAATTGCGACAGAATATGAGGCTGATGTGACTGATGAGGATTGAGCAATAATATTGACAGATGCGATAAATGCCTTGTCTGATTCGTGAGTTCTGTATTGACATTCGCAAAGACTGAATGCCGATTAGTAATTTATTGACACTTGTATTGTGTCAGTTTGCGAGATTGTTCTGTCTTGATAAAATTTTCTGTGAATCAATCGATTTATTATAATCTACAGGATACTCATAAAATCATTATGCAATTAAAAATAAGAATCTGAATTTGAACAACTGAACTTGAATGTGCTAAAATTGAATATGCTGAAACTAGTATGAAACAAATCAGCAATTTCCACGATTGAATTTTGAAGTGAAAAATTATCGATGAATGTTTGATGATCTTCAAAAGTTGTTGGGACATTTTTAAATTGAAAAAGGTGGTGATCATATTTTAAAAAGTTATAATATTCAAACAAAAAATTAATATTTGTTATTTTTAATAACGAATATGTAATTAAATTAAAATTTTAATAAAATTAATTAAAAATTTAATGTTGCAGGCACTACATGGGATAGAAGGAATTTATAAACAGGATTAAAAAGCTTGACGTATCTAGTTTATAAGTCTATAAGAATTACATTTAGTATTTGTTTGTATGATAGTTTAAGTTCCTGTAGCTATGTAACCTTGATCTACAGTTGAGATCCTCTACCATATTTAACAGAAAGAATCTGTAAAACGAAAAGAAAGAATAAATGCATTTAAATTTTTTGTTAATTTTCAAAATGTCCACAATTATTACCACTTCAAAGTGAAATTGGATTATCCATAGGCGTTCGCATCGGGGATTAGGGGGATAAAATAAATTAAAACATTCTATAAACTGTAATTTTATTTCAGTCTATGAAGGTATATTTTGAACACTTTCATGTTTTGTTGAGCTATACAACATCATTAATGACTCCCTTGCCGAAATTGAAGAATTTACTGATAGTGAATCATCAAGCAATAGTGAATCAGTCTGCAACACTACCTGTTAGTACTCATAAAAATTTTTGTTTAGAAAAGACCCTTATAAGATTTTTATAGTTTATAATTTACATATACAATAAATATCAATAAAACCGCTTAATGAAAATTTATTTTGAAAATACCCACCCCCCCCCGAAAGTTTTTTCTGCATACGCCCCTGCAATTATCTAGTAATCTGAAACATCTTCGAGTTGATTTTCAGAAAAGGCAAGCAGGCATACAAAAACCATCTTTCTTGAAAGCAAGTAAATTAAATGTTGAAAGACCAAAAGGCTAAATATATGAAACTTTATAATTCTTTTTATAGATTCTTTCTATCAAAATTACATATATTTTTAATAGCACACGGCTTTATAAATACCAAGTTTTATGTTCGTTATTCTAAGAAATTCTGCAAATATGGAACAATGTAGAGCCTTTTTAAATTTAAAAATATCAATTCTTATAGCTGTTGTTTCATTCTAGATTTAATTAAAGAGAAATCAAATTAAGAGAAAATAAAAATAAACTAAGAAAAATATATCAAATGATAAATATTTTGTCAAATTTATAACAAAAAATAACTTTTACTTTATTTTGGTTTTAAAACTTTCTAGATCCAAAATATACTTTAGTTCATTTTCCTAAAAGAAATTTTATAAGATTAATAAAAACCTGTATAAATTACATTTGATTTAATTGCTTCTTTTTTGGGATTTTTAAAACTTTTTTTAGTAATTTCCGTTGCAAAGTTTGATGAATATGGAATATTTGAAAGTAAGTTATTCTGCATTTTTATAATAAATATTTTATCTAAGTAAAATTGAAGTACATTTTCTGCCGAAAACATGGAATTGCTAAAAAGCCATTCGTGAATCGGAAAATATACGGGTTTTTCTTTTTCGGAAAATTCGAACTTTACATAAATATTATTTTTTCCTGAACAATGAAATGACAAAAAAGAATTAAAGGTGATATTAATTGAATTTGGTAATTTGTTATTGATATTTCTGGGCCATTTCATTTCCCGTTCTAATTGACAACTGGAATTGAAAAATTTGCAAGAATCTTGATCTATATAAATTTGCATATACTGATTCCCAGTATCAAAAATTATTCCTTTGCTCTCAATTGAAAAAATAGCAATGATGCCATTTATTTCACTACCATTATTGAGGATTAATACGTTTCCATTAGGTTTTGGTACGTAAAGGAGAGCCAATTTTCCATTTGGATAACTTTTATTTGTTCAGGAATATAATCAAAAACAAAAAAGAATAATTCTAAATTTTCGTATTTAATTCAATGAATTTTTAATGTAATTTTTTACTAATTTTACTAAAAATTAATATTTACACATATTTTATAACAAACAAATCGAATTCTTTATAAAAAGAATAAGTATAGTTATTAAATATTATATAAATACAATTTATTTGCTATATTTCAAGTTAAATCTTACAACTTTTATTGTATTTTCTATATATTACCTACGGTAACTTTTGTATTTATAACATCCATTAATAACACTGCTAACATAATTTATTTTACGAATATTAAAAAACTGTTATTTTTCAATATTTTTTAAATACACAATATTTTTGAGAAGTTTTTCTTAAGTATAAACTATTGATACTTTAAGAAGGAAAGATTTCATTCTTCATACATTCAATTCACATTAATATACTAAATGTATCAGTTTAAATTTACAAAACATTTTACATTATGTTAATTTGAAAATACTGTTTTAATAATATTTTACAAAATTAATATTTACAGTTATTATGTAACTTTTTAAATATATACTTACACTATAATCAGTAAATTCAGCATAGCCTTTTCATCTATATATTACTAGAATTTTAAATTGTATCTAATATAAAATTTATAAAAAGATTTTTATCATAATGATTGAAATGTTGTGTTTTTTCTAAAATTGTTTTAATTATTTTTATTTGTTAGACAATTAAAAAATGTACAAAAATCATTTTTAATAGTATTATAGGATATCTATTTAATTTATTTTTAAAATAGATTTTTGTATTAGAATTATCAAATTAAAAATTAAATATAGTACTACAGTGAAGAGAAAGAAAACAAAGTTAAAGTAACCTGTCTAGTAATACGAGTATATTGAGGAGTTTAATTAAAGAAGCATTTGGGCAGTTATCGACTGGCTATTACTCACTGTGTGACGTAATAAGTTATGGATTTTTAAATCTTGAGTGGTGAACCTTATTGTGCCTGGCAAACTCAAATTGATTGTGATTGTGATAAATGATAAATATTGAGAATAAAGAGGATTTTGTAATTGTTACTGATATTAAAAATACGATATTTGATAATAAATAATTTCACAGACATTTAAAATTACCCATCACATGCTTGTTTTATTATAGGAACTAAGCGTGATATGTCTGCACGTTTTAATTAATTTTCTATCCTATTTTGTAAAACTTATAATAATTTGACAGATATACCTGCTAATGAATTTTTAATATATGGGCAAGTCTGCGTGATTTTTACATTACCAATTATTTATTATTATACTCAATTACATCAAATAAGCAATTCAGTTACCACGAAAGGGTTCTCATTTATCATGCCTTTTCAAGTAGTTGGTATGCTCGTACTTTATCTAAATAAAAAAGTAGAAAATGAATTTTAAAATAGAAACTAGCAAGCATTTGAACTTTCTAGCAAAATTCTGACAGGTTGAAAAGATTATTTACTTTCGAAAATTTTTTCACTAAATAAATATTTATTTGTCATTTGTTTAACATTTAATTTATGCAACTTTCGGTTTCACTTATATTAATAATAATAAATTGCATGCTCGAAAGGACTTCCTATATCCATCTCTAATAACTCCGATTTCCTAGAATTTGTCGATTGGTTTATAATTAATTAAACGTAATATAAAATTAAAATAAAAATCCATTTCTAAACCAGTAAAATTTCAAACAAATATTCTAATTTTATTAAAATTGAGCTTAAAATATTTAATCTAGTTTAACAATATACGAAATTGGACAAATTATTAGAAAACGGTTAATTTTTAGATGCTTGAAATAAAAATGTCACATTGTCGATTAAAATTAATAGTTAATGCAATATTTTCAAATTTCAATATTGATTAATTTTGCAATAATTAATATCTAATAATTATTTATTACTTTAAATTTGTATTGCTAATAATTTTTTTTATATTTAGCTTTTAACAATTAATTAACAATTAAGTAATTAATAATATTGATTAATTATACAATCTAATAATTAATAATTATTTATTACTTTAAATATGATTTTTAATAATTTTTTGTATATTTTGCATTTAACAATTAACTAATTAACAATATTGATTAATTATGCAATAATTAATATCTAATAATTAATATTTGTTTATTACTTCAAATTTGTATTGCTAATAAATTTTTGGTTAATAAGCGAAGATGTGTACAAAATTAAAAATCCTTTAAACTTATAAAAAATATTAAATGAAAATTCAAACCATGAACCAGCAACCCAATTTTACTTTATTTTTAAATTCTACTGAAGAAGAATTATTACAACATTTGTTGGATATTAGTATCATTTTCATTTATATGGTAATTGATATTAATTAATTTTTAATTTTGTATATAAACCAATTTTTTTGTATATTTAGCATTTGACAATTAAATCGATGTGTGAACAAACAATCCTAGGCAGAAAGTAAAATCAATAAAAGGATACTGTATACATCGAGTTCCATCATGAGATATTGAGTCTTTCAATTTCTCGGCAGTCGATTTGTTGTCAGTGGTATTATCGAAGGACAAATTAGAAATGAGATGTTTGAAAAACTCATTGATATTGCTTATATTTGGAGCTGTTTTCGTATTGATCAATTCTTTTTGAGTTTGTTTGTAATAAAGAACTTGTGCTTTACAAATCCATGACTTTTGTTTTTCATTATTAGTTGATGCGTTGCTATATCACGATTGACAACAATTGTATTTAATAAAGTAGCTAACATGTGGTTCAAAGTCGATCTCAGTTTTTTAATCGCCCAATCAAATGCAGAAAATGTTAATTCTAGATTCAAATCCGTTAGATAATCTGAATATTGGTAAATAAAAAATGACAACTTAATCTATTTACCATTGGATTTCGGTGAAGATAAAACAAATTGAATAGCAGGAACAGTTAATTTATTTTCCAATGTGGACAAATCTAGAAATGATATTAAAAATTTTAAATATATTAATTCATACTAATATTAGTAGAAAATTTCTCTTTTGGCAATTCATCTTCTTTTGGTATTTCATTATGTAAATATGTAATGGAATTATTTACAGGATTAACTTTAGACGGCTTCGTCATATCTCCCATATTAATACTTTCACATGTATATTCCAAAATATTTTCTACATTTAGATAGTGTACTTTTGTAGGATATGCTAGTACAAAATCATCGTATTCTAAAATTATACCCAGTTCTTCTAACAGAGATAGACTTAATTTTCGAAATTTTTTAAACAATTTTTCTAATGACAAAGCTGCAGATTTTTCGGATGATTTAGCATAAACTTGAGGAGATGGATTTGAAATAATTGGTTTATCTGATGTATTCACACAACTATATATATTATTTTTTATGTCAATAATTTCTGAATTATTTTCATTAGAAAAAATATTAGGTACTAAATCATTTTTTATTGGTATTCTAACTTTACATTTAAAATTTTTTTGATGAAAAAAGTAATTCATATCCAAAATTAAAAACGGTTTGGTTGCTAGTAACAATATTATTTCATCATATTAAAACAATTCATTTTGAAATTAAAAATTAATTTTAGTTTTGAAAAAAGAAAATAACAATATACTACAAAATACGCGTAAGAAGTAATAAGCGTAAGAGCTTGTGTCTAAGTGGAAAACATATAATGAAGTCGTCATTATAAAAAGTCTTCATTATGAAGAGTGTGGCTCAATGGTGGTTTCGAATGATAACTTTTAATGTTATGGGTAACTTAAACACAAAGTTTTCCTAGGTCAAATTTCAATCAAAATTAAGACATAAAATGTGTTTTCACTATGACATGAATGGTACTTGTTTCACTAGCTAAAGTACAACTCAAAGATATCCACCTTGTAAGGCTACAGAACGTTGCATTTGCTAAGTAGCTGATGGTCAAACGAAAAAAGATTTGTAACAACTTTCAAGGGGTTTTATCAAATACACGCGTAAGAAATATTATCATTGGATATCCGTCAAAAATGACGTTGGAACTGTGTTGGGGTTGTCGGTGAATTCGAATAGGAATTATTGTCAATCTGACTCCAAGCGTGCTTTTAAACAACAGTAATGAACTCCAAACGATTTAAACTTTATTGATTAATACACCTTATCTCCACTTTAAAATGACACAACGAATTATCTATTAATCACAATTTGGTGCTTATTACGACCCTTCGGGAAGAATAGCACTTATCAGATCAATTGAATTTCACAATCACTTGACTACTGTGGTGGGTTTCTGAGATCGGTAACTCTGATGTAGTTTCTTTGCTTTGCTTTGACCTTGCTTAATTTCTGTTTCAAATTTCTCTTTAATTTCTTTTTGTCTTTCTTTGTCTTTTTGCAATTTTGTTTTTTGTCCAATTTCTCTCTAATAATCTTTTTTGTCTCCTTGGTCCAATTTCTCTCTGATAATCTCTTTTTGTCTCCTTGGTCCAATTTCTCTCTAATAATCTCTTTTTCTCTCATTAGTCCAATTTTTCTCTAATCTCTTTTTCTCTTTTTGATTCCAATTGCGCTTCCTTTTTATACTTCGTCATCCAATAATACTTACTGATGTCCAATAGAATTTCTGATATGTTTTACCGCTAATTCCATTTGGGCCTCTATAATCACTGACAGCTGTCCAGATAAATAATTTTTTAGAGATGCCCTTTCCTGGATTCCCAAAAAACATTCCCTCCCCTATCTTGAAAGAGCTTTCGAAATAACGTGAAAATTTTCCTTTTGTTTTTGTTTTCCTAAATTTGCACTTGTTAATTATAAATGACCTTCTTTTATTTAATTGTCTTATTTTATTGATCTTCTCTTATTCCTTTCTCGTTATTCGACATTTCTTTTTCATTCCCTTTTTATTTAGCTTCAGAATCGCATCTTAATCACTTATCCTTGTTTCCCCCAATCATTTTATTAATTATTTTACTCTATTATTTATATATCCTCAACAACTGTATTCCAATGGGTAGTTTCCCGTAAAAGGTGAATTAAAATATCGGATTCAAAAGAAAATAAATCATTTACAGATTCATATAATTCATAATAACAATGAATTTTAACAGATAATCAGAATAGTAAGTGCATAAATTTTTAAAGATATTTGTGGTTAATTTCCTCCTTCGTTCCAATAGTCAGAAAGCTTTTAATTGCCGTTTTCTTTCTTGCTTGGGTTTTCCTGGATGAGACTTACTAGGTTTTGTTTTGTATTGTAGAGTATATGATCTTGTGGTGATTTTCATGGTAATCATCTAGTTGGAGACTGTCACCTGCAATCTCTGAAGTACCACAATGTTGTGATATTATATCTCTGATCGTTAGCTGTTCATTTTCTCTCTGCAAATACAGGAATTTCACCATCTTTTCTATATAATGGAACTTTAACAACTCATTTTGTTGTATCAATTTTGTTGGTGTACTGGGAACCGTTGTTACCACTGGCTACCAACTCTTACTAGAACCTATAAGTCCCTCCATTTCTAGTGTCTAATTTCACCCGTACACCACATAATTTGCTGAGCACCACCATACACCCATGAGTTAATCCATGTTGGTGCTGTGTATGATAGTCGAAAGCTATTCAAACAGGTGAGAATGGTTATCAATAATACTTTTCGAATAACCTTCGAATCGGGTTCAAAGTGGCCAGTAGAAGGTCTTACGCATCCTTATAATCCACTAGTCCAAAGAAAATACAATATATCTGACTCCTTAAGTTTAAATAACGCAACTCGACTGTGGAGGTATAGAATTCTACTGAAGCGAAAAAAATTATACATTTTAAGGTCGTCCTCGTTTATTCATTTTGACTAATCTTCCTTTTTATCCAATCTCCTTTAAATTATTAACCCAATACTATAATTAATAATTATTCATTTTTGAATGAGGGAGTTAATTATTTATTTCTATTGTTATGGATAAGTCACTTTCTTTACTATATTTTTATTAAAATTTTAACTTTAGTCGTTGCTAATAATGAAATAAGAATGTGATATGTTTTTTTTAATTACAGTAAAACAAAAATATATAAAAACTATTTACAAAGAAAGATGGTAAAGGAACATACACTAAGAGGAGAATGGCTACAGTTGAAATCTCAGCAATTTAAGGTTACATGGATTTCTTTCGATTCCGATGAGAGTTTTTTTTGATGACACAAGTTTATTCGTCCCCGTTGATGTCTACAGGTATACACAGCGCTTGGGACATCGCGATATCGGATTAGACGATGATTGTCTTGGACACGTGGCGCTCAATTCTTGAGGAATTGTTGGTTCCACCACCGAGATGATGAGCGGCGATGATCGTCCGCTTGATGGATGCTCTTCTTCTATCATCACATTAGACGTGGTAGCGATATTAATATGTAAGGGTGACTCACTACCAGATGTGCTAATCGGGATTTGTCTTGGAGCGGGGTGTGAGAAAATGAGTTTGAAGAGTGCATATAATATTTCCTAGTCTTCGGTTGCCCGGTGCTGTTCCCGCTGTAGGCATACTATTACTCTGACTGAATGTTTGATCTCCTACATGGAACGGCAGATGGTGCTCAGGAATTATATCCAATTGTTGCGCCAAATGCCTGCTCGGTAGACGAGCTTGTAATTCTCGTTCTGTAAAGATCTGCTGGAGCGCAGCGCTTTGCTCGGATATTGTGATCCCTGGCTCCGGGTTTCAATAATCAGATCATCACGGACACGAAAGAGTCGCGTGATTTTCTTGTAGAGCTCCTTGGTGGCTTCGGGTGATTAGAAAGGTCCCTTAACCTTGTTGTATTTCTTTCGGATAACACAATTCTCCCGTTCGAGCTTCTCGAGCCGTTGATTCAGAGCCACAGCCGATGAGGTTGTGTTAATTCTGGGAATACGCGTTAGATTCATAGTTGTTGAAAACGAATAGAATGTCTCGAGAAAGGGTTTTACGCGAATAGTGTAAGGATTTGATAATTCCTACTGATTAGTGAGAGAGCTTGAACTTGATGGTTTCGTAAATGATTTCGCGATTTCTCCTAACGTTGATTCGATTCAGATATATTCCAAATAGGTAGACACGATTTTGGGTGCGGAAGTCTTTGGCTGTCGATATGGTGTTACTTTAACGGAGAATTTGGACGATAGTAAAAAGAAAAGGTTTCTAAAAAATTTACTATTTAAGGTTTTATATAAATTAAAATTTAATGGCTTACGAAAATAAAGTTATTAATTTTATATTTTGATTGTTGATAATAATTTACGGTGCGTTGTCTTAATTACTTACAAAAACACAGTTGTGAATTTAGTATATTGATTGTTGATAACCATTTATGGTGTGTTGTCCAGGTTAGCCAGCACGGTAGGCGGCGATCAATGAACCGGCCTGCAAAATTTGAAAACTACGTTTGTACGATTTTGTATAAGTTATTTGCGACTTCCTATCTGAGGGGGAACGTAATTTTTTAAATTATACATCTGAAATTCATGTACTACTGGGTTGAGATGAGAGAGGATCTACTTATCAACTATGTATTTGTGTAGCTTCTCGTTATTTTGTTATTGGATATTTTCAGCCGAAATTCATTATGAAGACATTCAAATGAGTAAAATAGTTTAGTTCGATCTTAGTTATTAATTTAGTCAACTTCAATGGTCATACGATTTACTAATTTTCCTCATAGAATAATTTGTGTCGTACTAGTTTTCTTTAATGGCAAATGTTATATACTTATCGACTAGACTAACGTTAGATCGTCGTATCATTTTGTATGATTTTACACGATTTTCGTCGGCTGGTGCTTTCCCACAATGCTCTTAACCATGATAATACATTGTATTCGAGTATTCTCAGAACTTCTTCTCTATCCCTAGCTGCCCAGTCGTATTATAAATCAAAAAGAGGTTTTGATAAAAATTTCATTTAATTATCGGCCAGCGATCACCCCTAATTTCTTTAAATGAAAGCGCCCTTCCCGTATTTTACTTTCTTCTCGTCTCGACCGACGTTTTCATTAACCATTACGAGTTGTAAAACGGTGCCCTGTGGGTAAAGTCCTGCGTCTTACGACCAGGCCTCACCACGAATAATCGAGTTTTCAAGAGTACACGGCCCTCAATCGCAAAAAACGAAAGTTAATTAGTTAGCCGGATCACCAGCCTAACCTCTTGAGAGCTATTCTCATACATAAATATAAATATTTGCCGGGAGCTCTTCATATTAATAAGCAAATATGCCTTTATGAACATCCAAAGATCGTTTACAACAGGGTTTATTTAATTATAAAAACGTAAAATTAATACAAACAAATGAATAATCCTTACTTCAAATAAATATAGACAGTTTACAACTCGACAATATTTTATTCGTGAACTAAATACATTTTCTAAGTTTATCAAGCCTTGTTCAACAATCGAGCGGCTCGGCGTTTAGCCCGCTCCTTTCGTCCAGGTCGGTAACTGTTGGTTGTTGTTGTGGTTGGAGTCGCAGTCGTCGTGGGGGATGTTATCGCCTTCCGGTAAGCCAATTGAGCGGGAGCAAATACGAGGGGGTAGGTTACAGCTGTCCCTTCTTGACAGGCAGACAGTGCAACCTCCAGCCCTTTTATTTGGGTCTTTAAGCTCTGGATCAATTGTTTTTCTTCTGCCCATCCCTTTTGGGCCGCGGTAAGTTTTTGATATAAGGATCTGGCCTTCCTGGGATCAACCCATGTGGCCTTGACTTGTTGGATCTCCTGGGTTAGTTGGATAACCTGATCGAGAAGATTTTTGTTGGCTTGTCTTGCGTGGGTCAGTTCCGTTTGCAATATTTGTGAAGGCTCCATTACTATATTAAGGAACATTAAAGAATTTACTAATCGATTTAAAATTCTCAGGCATACAGTTAATTTAAACACATGTTGCAAAACTATGCTAAGAAAAAACAATAATTAACACATGTTTCAGAGGTCAAGTATATATTTTAAAAAAATTGTTTAGAGTAAAACTAGATGGTCGAATTTCAGGAATCAGTGAGGTCCAGAGTCTTGGGCAAACTTCTTTATCCATTCCTCAGGGGAGCAGTCCGGAATTACGAACACGGGCCGTTTTGTGTTACGGGCCGGTCTCGGACTGGGTGGATAGGCATCCGCGAGTCGCCCGGCCGCGAGGTCGTCCTCCACGTTGACCAGGTAGTTACTGGCCCAGTCTACCAAGGAGTTGACTCGGCGCTGGTGGTCCTTGAGGTGGGCCAGAAGCGCCCGGGCCCGAACATGGATATCTTGGGCCAGACTTGGGTCATTTGATTGTCCTTTCTTCCTGAATTGCTTTATTGTATTCTCCACTAGAAGAATATCGTCCCACCGGTTTTCTCCTGGCTGGGGCATATCGGTGTATTTTTCCTGGCCGAAGCGTCGCCACGCTTGCGTCCACTGGTCTGCTACGTGCGTATGGACGTAGATGAAGGGTCCTGATCGTTCTAAACATTAATATGACTATGTAAGCTACTTATTTCGGAATGCATAATTAAAAAAATAGGTATCATTACTATCTGGGTAGTGTATCACTTAACGGTTTCATTGTGTAGTGCATAAAAGATAAAATAAATGAAATCTACCAAAGCAATTTCTAATGAGGCTAATGCCCTTGTAATACAACGTTGCGTATCCATGGAAGAAATTCAATTTTATTAGCGCTCAATTGTCAATTTTTATTACAAAACAAAGAAAAAATCGTTTTTCGTAAGAGGACTAAGATCACTTTGATTCATAATAATGAAGAAACCTGTTTAACGATTGTTATAATAAAATTTTTCATTTAAATCCCTTGTTTTAAAAATCCAATTCATTACCTTGATTATTTTAAATAATATTTATATGGAATTTGATTCAAATAAAAAAATCCAAGTAAACGTTTTATCATAAAAATACGCTTGTAATTCCTTTCCTACGAAACTCTAAAAGATTTGGGGAATTAATGAATGTGATTGTCGACTCCACTAGTTACTGGTTAAGCAGAGAAAACATAATACAACGGCATATTATTTTAATCATTAAAATGATTCTTAAAACGTATACAAACAGTTACTCGTGTTTACTAGCTGCAATTTTTAAAGTATATCTTGAAGGAGGATAATATGACAGGCGTAATGAACTCTCAATTCTCTGGCGGTTAACGTTGGAGGGATATATCGAGGGTTTCATGAATGTTGAGTTGTGGGTTATTTTAATGTTCTAAATAAATTTAAAATTACACATAGTATTTTATTATGAAGAGTTTCAACATTATAGTACAAGTAAATGTTACCATATTTTCTACGGAAAAATTAAATCTTTGAATGATCCGTCGATGCGATGTAAGATGCAATTAATAATCAAAACAATTAAATTCGATTTAAATCATTAAAATATCATTCCTCGGGTACATCGTAGAATTGGTTACAAAATTTAATGACAAACTAACAAAAGATTTGAAACTCCATTTCTTAAATATAGTTAATAAATTGGATGTTAAGAATAGCAATTTTGTGGAATCCTCGAAGTATTGCTAAGACATTTCGTGGAATATTCTATAGAAATTAATAGGGAATTGGCAAATTGAAATTCTATTTTCTAAATGGGCTAAATGAAGGGATGTGAGGTTATTAAACATAATTATCGGAATGCATGGAAAATTTATCTACAAACAAAATTGTAAGAGGTTTTGTTTAAATTTAAATTGAGTACTTACCCCTAGGTTGGGGATCGAGATTCGAGGCTGACCCCCCGATTTCACTCCGACTCGCTGTGTCTCCGACTTCTCGTGTTTGCATCATAAAAGTTATATTTTTAAATGATTAGACTTGCGTGCACGTTTATTTATGGAATTTAACGGCGAGTGTATCCAGTGATGTGGTGAGGAAAATTCGCGGAAATCAATATGTTTAAATGTCAATATTAGTTCAGTTTCCTCAGTCGATTTATTTATATATTTTTATATATTGATTTCCAGATCGACTATCGGAGGGAAGTTGGATTATTCCCGATTGAGTGTTATAATGTGGAGGTTATTTCGGCGATAAATGGCTAGTGTTAGTTGCGTTCCCTTATCTTTGCTGAAAAAAGATTTGTAATTTCAATCGGCAGCCCTTAATAATTCTGGTGATTAATTTTATTATTTATAACTAATTTGATTATTACATTATTTCAATGAAGTGATGGTAGCTCTTTGTCGAATGTTTCCCCTGTCTTTTCGATTCTTGGTGATAGTAATCGGGGTCCTATCGCTATGGTCACATGGTCGACTCTCGAAGTGGTGATACTATAGATGAAGCAAGTTGGATAATAACTGAGGTGAGTGGGTAATTAGATTGAGATAAACTCATTTCCTACTCCCTTAGAAGAGACGTTGGCCTCAATTCGGTATTTTCCAACAGCTGGGTTAAGCCTCAGTTAGCCTACTCCTTATTGCTCGAATCGATCCTAATTTCTGAAGGAATGATTCTCAATGAAGCAAGTGGGTGAGGATTGTTTACACCACTGTATCGTTAGGATCTCGCCATTAGTTAATCTTAAAAGTTTATAATATAATTGACGTTGATTAGATAGTCGAAAACGGTTGATGCAAGAGTCAGGTAGCTACAATCTACGACGGTCGTGGTATTCTACGATGTCTTGGATTTCACTGTTCGTCTATTGGGGACTACCTATTCGTATCGTCCGGAACTATTTTGATTTTTTGGTTTTGTGTATTTAGTTGAATAGGTGCTGTTTTTGTTAGTTTAATTATGCCTTCTAAAAAATTATAATGTTCGTGAAATCAAAATTATCCTAGGTTTATTAGCCTTAGGGTTAAAATTTTTCTTTTGGTTGAGGAATTTATAAACTCTTATTCATAGGTAATTAGTATTTATATAGATTATACTTTAACGATAATTTTCTTTTATTGGGAATTTTGTTTAACCATTATTAGGGGTGGGTGAGTCTATAGTTCGAATCCTATTGACGTTACAATTAATTGTTAGTTAAATTCGGGTCCTCTGTTTTATTCTTTTCATTTAGGCTGTATCAACGATTTTTTCCTGTTATCTCTATTTAAAATTTATATTTCAAGTTTGCAGTAATCATCTCGTTATGTAAATTAGGTAAATTTAATTTGGTTAATTATTAAAAGCTCTCGACAGTTATTCTATAATTATAATCAAGTTCAAGGTATTATTTGGATTTAGATTTATAGTAACGGTTTCAGGTTCATTTTTCCGTTGGAATTTTCCTTGGGGTTAACACATTTACTCTGGTGGGTTTTTTATGATTACCTCGTCGAGGTTGGCGCGAGATCTCAGTTAGCAATTCGTTACTGTATTTTCTTAACTACGACTGTACTTATTGAAGTTCTCGAATCTGATTTGTTTAAATTCATAACCCGCTAAGACTATTAATTATTACGCGTTTAGGGTAATCGCTCAATAATTAGTTTAAATCCTCATTCATAGTTTAATCTTTGTAGTTATACTAGCAGTTTAGTTTCATAGCAATGATTTCATTTTATTTTATTTCCCCGTCACCTTTTCCCTGGTTGACCTTAGGCGCATTATGTTCATATTATAATTAATGAGTGCCCACTGGACTAATCGATGTGGTGATTTTGAGCCGTGTGTAGAATAATTTAGGTCGAATTTAAAGAAAAGAGAGACGAGGAAGTAGCCAAAAGACCGCTTCCTTATTTCTCCTTTTTTCTATACGGAAAAATATTGACGTTCCGATCCCTGCGTTCCGCACGCCGGGTCTTCACGGGCACAGATCATTGGCGATATTCCACGCACTTACACGAATCTGAATAATGTGTCCGATTTTAATTACTTGTGATGTGTCTTTGGCTGTGGGCCGGAAAAATTTCGACAAAAATTTAAATAAAAACAGGATTTATATATTATGAATAATTTATTAAAATCAAAATGAAATTACCAACACGATCCAATCCATACAAAAAATTTCATAAATAAGTTACTCTCCCCACGCCAACATCCAAGTAGAGCTCCATCGAGGTTGCGAGAATGTGACGTGGAGAGAGTTTCAATTAAAACTCTCACTTACATAGGTTTTTTTTTAAAACTAGTTTTTCAAAAGACGATTTTCAAAAACGATTAAAAATTATGTGAAAATGCATAGGTATATATACCTATTTTTTGTCTCTAACCTTGCGTGTTCTTTTTGATTTAGTAAAACAAAATTCGACCTTGGAATTTTCTAGTGTATTCTAATCTTAATTTTTATTATTTTGCAATTTTATTTGATAATTTTTCTTTTGTAATTTTTATTGAATTATTTCTAATTCAAATTCTTTGATTTTTATTTCATTTTCATGAAATTTCATATTTTGTTACATTATCAAATTTCGGTCGAATTTGTTAGGTTTTCGTGTTATGTTTATATTTATATCGTGCGGATCTTGTTGCTTTTTGTTATTATTTTAATTTATTTTTATGCTTATTATTTTATATGTCATTGTCTTCTTTCTCATATTTTGATAGGGTTAATTGGTGTTTTAATAGGTTTTGAATTTAAATCTGCATGTTATATTTGCATGTGTGTTACCGATTCATTTAAACATTTACAAGGCCGTTTGTGTTCTGGCCCAACAATTAAACTCAGAAAACTTAAGGAGAAAAAAACAAGATGGGTTAAATATTTTATTATACGACACAAGATCAAGTAATTTGGCTATTTGAAATTTTTTCCGTTGTTTGGGGTTCTGCTCGCAATAATCGATGACTAGCCCTTTTGACCTTTCCCGGTTTATGCCACTTCCGGTTTGCCGGTTCCGGTCATCACTCGGGGCTGCGTGTTCTCTGTAGGCCAGTTGCGCAGGAGCGAATACCGGGGTAAATGTCACAACATTCCCCTCGATAACGCGATTTGCAGCGCTCGGATTTGGGTCTTCTGAGTATATTTTAGTTGATTAAACTAACCTCCACTGATTACCCGTTGCTACGCAACGTTCGTAATGTAACCAATAGTTCTGAGACCGCCAAATGTGAGCTTTATTTCTAAAACTCCTAAGGCCGGACCTACAGTTGGGTTAAGCGAGGTACCGTTAGAAGGTATGTGCTCGACTTTTGCTTTTCGGTCCCGAACTTTCAAAAAATTCATGTATTACTTTTTCTCTTAATTTATTGGATCTTCATCGTTTATTACAAAAAATTAGAACTAGAGAAACAATAATTATTCGATTAATAGCTAAGTCATTTTTTTTCATTTTATAACAATTTCAGATCATTATTGGATTAAACTATTCGTCAACGTTCCTATCTTCCAGGGCGTGAATGGGGTCTGTTATTTTTAGTTGCCGAGCTGAACTCCTCCCGCTCACTGTAGGCCAATTAAGCTGGGGCGAAAATTAAGGGATAGGTAGCCGTATTGTCCTCCTGGCTAGCAGTTAACACTATCTCTAACCCCCAAATATGCGTGCGTAGCGCCTGCACGATCTGCCGCTCCTCCTGCCAACCACGTTGAGCTGGATTCATCTTCTGGTATAATTTATTCACACGTCCGGATTCTATCCAAGTTGACTTGATCATTTGGCATTCTCTACTGATTTGCAGTATCTGCTGGTGGAGATCTGTATTGGGTTTTTTGTAGTCGGGTCATTTCTTGGTGAATAACCTGGGTTGCATTCATATCTAAAAGGAAAAGGAATGAAATAATAGCAATTTTAGTGAGAAGAGACATTGAAATCATTTTCTACGGTTATTGTACATTTATTTTTGTGAAATTACTGTTTTAATTCAATAGTAAATTTATGTGGCGATATTAGTTTATGTCCGACACTCCTCATTGTTGGGGTCCATATCACTATAACTTACAGTGGTTAATTTAATTAAATTAAGAGTTATTTAACATAAGAGTTAAATAACATTATTTAACAAATATTGGATTTATAATTATGGGGACTGAGCATGGGGATATCTGGGTATTCAGTAAGTTTTGATCTGGGTTTTTCCCTTCATTCGTGAATACTTGTTGTTGTGTTTTTTGTATTTGATTAACGATATCTTTACATTTTTGTCTTTCCCATTTAATAAGCACAGGTTCTGATTAGCTTAATTTTTAAATAAAAGGTTCCTACATTCCTCGAAAGATATTATGGCCTCATTGAGTCGGTGGGTGGAAGCTCGTAGAGTATCTGCCTTGATTGTAAGCTCGATGAATTTCTATTCAAACTATGGAGCATGGGTTGACCTTAGGTTTATTTATCCTATTTGACTTATTTTTAAAGTTAATGAATCACGCTTTAACATTTAATCTTCATTATTATTCGTTTCACCTACTTCGCGCCATTCCTGCTCACCCATTTGCCTAATTTTACTCCTAGGGTTAAAATTGTGTTCATATTATTATTTAGGAGGTTTATACAATTTTGAGCCGTTGTGTATGAATGTGATTTTAGGTCGATTTGTCGAACGAGAGAAAAAGGTGGAGCAGCTAAAAGACTACTTCTTGATCTACCCGACGCCCCTATAGGAAATGATTAATTGACGTTTAGAATCCGTCGTTGCTCACGACTGGAGCTTCACGGACGCTGATTATAAGCGGAGAAACCGCTCTTACACAATCTAATAGTGTGTCTGATTTTATTGACTTGTGGTATGTACTGGCTGTGGGCCGGAAAATTTCGACAAAAATAATAAAAAATGAAAACTCCTTCGTTGAAGCATATAATTGGCGATAAATACATTGATCATATATCTTCATACGCATTATACTTGCAGAGGACACGCTCAAGCAGGGACTTACTTGTAGTTTACTTTAGTACGCATTTTGCAAGTTGATCTTCAAAGTTTTCGAAGAAAGTTCTCGCTGAATAATCTCACTGTAAATTTAATTTTCAAAGAAAAAGCGTTTCTTAACTTTTCATCCGAAAATTAGTTTTTCACAAAGAAAAAGCGAGTGAATTTCTGTAAAACTGAATCGGTAATTATACCTATTTTGTGACCCTAACCTTGCATTTTCTTTCTGATGCATTAAAACAAAATTTGACTTTGATTTTACTTGTAATATCTAATACTAATTTTGTTATTTTCTTGCATTAATAGATAATTTATTTTATTTATATTTTAATTGAATATTTACGATTAGAAATATTTTATTTTGAACCAACTTTTTCATTAAAAAGCTTGTTTTATAAATTGATTTATTTTCGGTCAACTTTTCTTGTTATCTTTTCATTTTTGTGTTAATTTCGTGCTGATCTTGATGCATCTTTGTTATTATTTTAATTTACTTTTATGTTTTTGATTTTTTATTTAAATACATTTTCCTCATATTTTAGGGTTGTTTATTTGGTGTTAATAGGTCTGATTTTATATCTGCATTGCTTTGTTTGCGTGCTATTTCCGATCCATTTAAACAATTCCTTGTATTGGCCCAACAATTATAACCTATCACTATTGCTATTATCATCATCATTACTATTATTTATAACTAAATTATTAAAGTCATAGTTCCTCATTATTAGTATTATAAATACAATAACTTACTATTATTATTATTAATATTATTGATGTTAAAAATTAGTATTATCTATTGTTATGACTCTGGTGATTAGTATCATTATTATGGTTACCATTACTAATTGCCTTTACCATAATTAACTGTTATCTAAAGTATGATTTTCTGTGATCATTGTACCATACTAACAGCACATGTAAGTTGTTATAAATACTATGGTTTTACTATTGTAGAAAATTTTATGAAATTACTTTGAATAGTGATATACGTGTTGCCAATTCGGCCCTTAATGTCAATGGTCACTCCACGGATGCAGGCTTGTACTCAATTGGATATTACTAATCGCCACGTGTGCGCACAAGATTGATCGTATCACAATTAGAATCATCTCTCAATAATCAGAATATTCTAGAATTGTATACTGACAGATCATTTTGAAGTTTGACAATTAGTAAGGTGTTTTGGTTTTGTTATGACGACTGTCACTGTTATTTTTCAGCTGCGAACTTGACTCTCGACGGACCACAGATCGGACTGTTGGTCACATTTATAATGCAGGAAAAACAACGCTTATCAATTTAAAATCAAACCTATTAACACCAAGCAAAACACTCTACAGTATGAGAAAAATATAGTTGAATAGAAAAACATAAAAGTAAATAAAATTATACACAAACGCACCAAGAACCGAACGAAATCAGCATAGAAACAACACGAGAACATGAGAGATTGACCGAAATAGATTAATTTATAAAACCAGCTTTTTAACAACTTAGACTGGTTAAAAATAAAATATTTTCAATTAGAAATATTCAATTAAAATATAAATAAAATAAATTATCTATTTAATGCAAGAAAATAACAAAATTAGAATTAGATATTACAATTAAAACAAAGGTAAAATTTTGTTTTAACGCATCAATAAGAACCCAAAAGGTTAGGGTCACAAAATAGGTATAAATACTCATTCATTTTCACGAGATTCTAAGCATCATTTAGTAAGCAATCACTTTTTCTCGCAAATAACTACATCGTTATTTGTCAGAAAATTCTGAGAATCGCTTTTCGGTCAAAATCAGCGATTTGAAACACTTATGAGGAGCAACTATCGGTGATAATTTCTTCGTAGTACGAACTAAGTAAGCACTGCTTAAGCGTATTTGCTGGAAATGAATGGTGTATGTTTTAATGAGATGCCATATAGAAAATGTTTTGGGACAAATTATAACTTATGAATTATGTTAATGGATATTATATTATTATTTTTGTCGAAATTTTCCGGCTCACAGCCAACACATACCACAAGTCAATGAAATCAAACACCTTTCAGATTGTGTAAGAGCGGTTTCTCCGCCTATGATCTGTGCCCGTGAAGATCCAGTCGTGAGTAACGGCGGATTCAAGTAAATCCTATAGGGGCGTTGGTTAGATCGAAAAGTAGTCTTTTGGCTGCTCCACTTACTTCCTTCGTCTGAAAAATCGACCAAAAATCATATTATAAATTCTAATGTGAACATAATTCAATCATAGGATTAAAATCAGGAACAGGAGAGGATATGGAGGGGGCGAAATCAATGCTTAAAAAATTTTAGAAAACTAATTAATAATAGTTAATAAAAAATAAGAATTATATTGACGACCAAATTTGAAATTCTTTGAGAATAGCTAATATAAATATCAATTAGATACGATTCATTAACGTTAAGATCGATTCATACAAATGCATTCAAAATACCCAATTTAGCAACTAAGTTTAAATAAAAATGACAAACTTAATAAGGGTAATTAATATCCAATGTAAAATATAATACTGATCAAACGTAATTCTTAAGGGTAATCTATATCGATCATAATCCATGTTAACCACCGAACCTAATTCCATAAGGATAATTTGAAATCAATAGAGGTTCCCGTAATCAAGTAAAGATTGCCTTCACACCTAAGAAAATCAAAATAAGATCCATATCTACCAAGAATTACATAGATAAGCCAATGAACGATCCGATTTAATATAAAATGAAGTTGGCTTTGTAATTCCAGCTAGCGAAGACCCAATCAATTTACAAATAAACTAACCAATAAAATCCATGCGAAAAATCAACCATGATTAAATATAAAATTATAAGAGATTAATAAATCGTAACATAAGAAAAATTAAGACAGGAAGACCAGTTAATGAGTTTCAAATAAAGAAATCGCATCTGATTAATTTCTAGTATTCGTGAAAAACTAGATCGGGATTAATTTTCTCAGTAGGAGATGATAGAATAACTTCCTCATACCTCTTCACCATCGCCATGAATAACTCCGTTGATCCAAATGTCTTGCTTTTCCGAACAACATATGTACAGCCATAAGAAAGTAGGCTCTGAAAATGTCGTAAGATATACCCGAGTTAACCAATAAAAAAATAAAAGCTCACCCAATGGCCAGAGATCCTCCAAGTTTACGTGCCAAGTAGTTAAATAAAAAACATAACACCCATGCCGGATATACAAGCAATACTAAAAAATAATATCACTAATTAACATAAGATGACGCTTCGTAATTACCTCGAAAAACATTTCCAACCTATAGGCCACATTTAGTATTCCAAAAATTATCCAAATTTATCGCTATACAATAGTTTATGACGACACGTAGCGAATTACTACTAGTAAGCCTTGTCATGAACACATACACTATTACATAACTAGTTCAAACAATTATAACACGGCTTATTTTACAGGCAGCTACGACGCCTATATTAAGTATAGACAAGCGTGTCAAACATATTAACAGACAAACAGATAGAGTCCGCCAAATTAAAATCGAAAACAATTCTACCAGCATTAATAATGACAGCAATTGTTAGTGATTTCTCAATATTTTTCTTACCAACGAAGTAGTAAATTTCAGTTAATCAGTAAATTTTTATTTTAATTGAATATTTCGAATCAGAAATATTTTATTTTAACCAGTTTTATTCGTTAACATGCTGGTTTATAAATTTTATCTATTTTTCGGTCAAATTTTCATGTTATCTTGTAATTTTTATGTTTATTTCGTGCTGATCTTGATGCATATCTTTTATTATTTTAATTTACTTTTATTTCTTGATTTTATATTTAATTACATTTTTCTCATATTTTAGGGTTGTGGTGGGTTTCTAGGTGGTGGAATTTTTAGAATATATGGTTGCTACCCAGTCAACCCCATACAAATATCTTCGCTTACCACTTGGTACCCGTTGCTAAGCAACGTTGGAACTGTGTTCGAGTGGGTGGATCGACCTCAAAAAGTGAGCGCCATTGCTGATGCTATAATTGCCCGAACGATCCATGGGTCCAACGAGCTGTCGATAGAAGGAATTTGCTCGATTTCTATACTGCCCTATTTTTCTGTCTAGGTGAAGTTGAGTATAAAATTAGTAATGGGCGTCTTAGTCTTTCGATTCAGTATCTACACTATGCTTAGAAGACTCAATGAATTATTCATTCATACAAAAGAATCGTAACACTAAATTTTAATTATACCAATACAGTTTAACATTACAGTTTAACAATACAATTTAATTCATCTAGCTCTTTGGATCGGTGCGATGTAATCGCCGACGAGCCCATTCGACTTTTCCTGGTTTGTGCTTCTTCTGGGACACATTATCTTTCGTTGCCGTTGTACGTTCTCAGTAAGTTAATTAAGCAGGGGCAAACACCAGAGTGTAGGTGACGGCGTTCCCCTCCTGACTGGCGGTTAAGGCCAGCTCCAAGGCTTGGATTGTGATCGAAGGAGACCTCGTAATGCGGCACATATCCATCTGAGCATGGGATCCTCCCGACGATTATATCGCGATTTATCCTGTCCAGCTCCATCCAAGCGGAGCACTATGGACTCTATCCTGTGGCGGGTTTCTCGAGAAGGGTTCTGTCCAGGTTCTCTCTTGATGGCGAGTCCAAGGAGATTCGTACCTCCTATAATCCCACAGAAGCTGGCGACCTTGTGCTGCCGTCCTATCATCGAATTGAATCATCCGACGTCCCTGAGTTGGTCTTGCTGAAGAAGGTAGTCCTACAATTCTTAGTAGTCAAAATGTTCATGTTAATGAATTGAAAATTATTTATAAGAATTAAATTAACTTTAGTTTTCATTACTTTTGTTTGGCCAGCACACAAATAGCCTTGAGAATTGTTTAAATGCATCAGTAATACAGCACGAAAACCCAGCACCAAGATAACTTAAAATACAATATACAACATCAACTAAACACTTTAAAATCTGAGAGAATATAAATAAATATAAAATCAAAAACATAAAAATTAAAATAAAATAAATACAAAATGCATCAAGAACCGCACGAAATTTACATAAAAAATAACATAATAACAAGAAAATTCGACCGTAAAATGATCATTTATATAAAATTAAAAAATAAATGAATTAAATGAATAAAAATAAAATATTTTTGGATGAATAAATTTAATTAAAAATGTTAAAAATAAATTACCAATTTAAATTAAGAAATAAATAAAAATTTAATGTAGATAATATAAATAATTTCAAAGTCGAATTTTGTTTAATCGCAGTAAAACTAACACGCAAGGTTAAGGCCAAATTATAGGTATAAATACCGATGTGTTTTCACAAATTTTCAGTCTTATTTTTCGGAGAAAAAATTTCATTACAGAACTGTATAACTGGTTGTATAACTGGTTGAGAGCCGTGCATTCAGGCAATTAACACGGGTAAGTGTTTTGCCTGAACACGATCACTCTCAACTGGTGCAATATTATTAATTGATTTGTTCGAAGGGAATTGATGGGTAATTTTTCAATTGAATTTATGGATGACTTTTCAGATCGAATTTATGGATGATTTTTGTTTTTCAAATTGAATTTATGGATGATTTTTGTTTTTCAAATTGAATTTATGGATGATTTTTTGTTTTTCCAATTGAATTTATGGATGATTTTTCGAATCGAATTTGTGGGTAATTTTTCAATTGAATTTATGGATGATTTTTCAGATTAAATTTATGGATAATTTTGTTTTTCCAATTGAATTTATGGATGATTTTTCAAATCGAATTTATGGATGATTTATCGAATTAAATTTATGGGGTTTTCGAAGTAAATTTTATGGAATGGATACAATGAATTTCGAATGTATGTGGCCGATGTAATATGCTGAATAAATATTTTCTATCTATAGCCTTAGTGCATCGAAACTTTTATTCCAAATGCTATGGTAAAATATTATTTGTTATTCCTTTTCCGGCCCACAGCCAAAGACACATTACAAGTTAATAAAATCAAACATATTATTCGAACCATGTAAGTGCGTGGAATATCGCCAATGATTCGTGCCCGTGAAGGCTCCGGCGTGCGGAACGCAGGAGTTGGAACGTCAATATTATCTGTAGATAGGGAAATTGGAGGGTAAATGAGTAGTTTATTGGCTGCTCCTTCATCATCCGTTTCCTGTAAAATTGACATAAATTTTTAACAACAATCGGCTCAAAATCTCTAACACCGAGTAGTCCAGTGGGCACTCATTAACTATAATATGAACATAAATAGATCTTAAGGACAAAAAGAGGAAATGGGTAGCGGGGAAAATTGCGAAATCGTTACAACCGTTAAAAGGAAAAGCCATCGGAAAAAGATTAATCCGAACGACCAAAATCATGAAAAATAATGTTTTTAAATAAAAATTAAGTAAATTAATTTGAGCTGAGGCGGAAAATATGGGCGGAACGCTGCTCAGATTTTCCGAATTAATTCAAATACTTAACAAAAATAGTAACGCAAAAATGGAACGTGTAAAATAAGGGTGGAACGCTGCTCAAATTTTTCGACTCAACAAAAATACTTTACCGAAAACCAGGGAAATAAAAATGGATTACGGCTAAATTGTTATATAAGAAAAATATTTCTTAAAGCTGAGGAATAAGGACGAATCCCTACACAAAATTTTGTTAATAATATTGATAATAATTATAATAATTGTAATAATAATAATAATAATAATATTAATAATAATAATAATAATAATAATAATAATAATAATAATAATAATAATAATAATAATAATAATAATGGTAATAATAATAATAATCATGGTATTTGTAGTAATGATGATAATAATTATGATAATAATAATAATAATAGTAATAATCATAGTGGTAATAACAATAAATATAATGGAAGTTATAGTAATAAAAATAATAATAAAGGTAACAGTAGCAACAATTAATAAAGGTAATACAGGTTATGGCAACAATAATAATGATGGTAATAATAATGGGAAACATTGTAGTTATAATAGGGATAAGGGTGAAAGATATAATGTGGGTGTATTTAACATAACAAAGGGTGTACAGGCCAAAGAATAATCATCAGCATGGACAATAATAAGAAGGACTAAGCAAATGGACATAAAGATAGATGATATGAGAGTATAGGTTAACATTTGAAAGAGATAGGAGAATAATGGGACCTAAGAATCAAAAGCGAGCACAGGTCTTCTATCGACAGCTCGTTGGACCCAGAGATCGTTCGGTCAATTATAGTATTAGCAATAACGCTCACTTTTTGCGGACGATCTACCCACTCGAACACAGTTCCAACGTTGCTTAGCAACGGGTGCCAAGTGGCAAGCGAAAGAATATTTGTATGGGGTTGTCTGGGTAACAACCATATAGTTTCAAAATATCAAAACTCAGAAACCCACCACTTTCGTTAACTGGCGATCGGGGAGTTTGCTCGGTCATCTTAGAATTTGATCCTCTGAATTCCTTCTCCTGGGCCGTTCGGTTAATTTGGTCTCAAAACCGCTTCTCCGGTCTCCTATTTTGACACTGAATATTCATTTTGGCAGACACAAGGATATGGTAGAACATTTTCATGGTGCTTATATATCATTATTGACCACGTCAGTTGCGGTAAACTATACTGACACATAATACAATAAATAATACAATACCTTGTCATTATGTGTATATTCCACGAATTAGTAATACTGGTTATTTGAATTTCTTGAGTGGCATTGTCCTTATTAAGTGTGCCGTATTACCCATAAATTTTGTGCATATTTTTATTATTATTATCGGTGCTATAGTTGTGACGGTTATCTGGGGGTGCTTACGTTGATCGTTAATGCCACTACGATTATTATTATTATTATTATCGCTGTTATAGTTACTGTTATTTCATTTATTATTCATGTTATTATTATCATTATTATTTGTACTATTATTATTATCGCTGTTATTGTTACTATTATTTCATTTATGATTCAGGTTATTATTATTATTATCTATATTATTATTATTATTATTATTATTATTATTATTAATATCGCTGTTATTGTTAATATTATTTCATTTCGGTTATTATTATTTCATTGCTATTATTTCGGTAGCGAAATTTGTTCAAACAAAACAAAGAAATTTATTTTTGTCGTATCTGGGACAATTACTGATTACATAATCAGTGGTTAATCAACCAAAATTGTACGGTCTCAGACTCATGTGCAAACTTACTTGTTAATGTTTTAGCGCATTCTACTACACGCTAACTTCCAACTCGCACAATCACGACCTAACTCGTCCGACCATGTCTGCTACATTCGATACAACACAACTCATTCTGGTTGGCTTAAAGAAAATTTTTATTTTAAATGAATAACTAATAATTTTTGTATTAGACATTGGTGATGGAGTAAATGCTATGGTCGGTTATTTTACTCAGGTGGAAAGCAATATCGAGGATTAACCCTGATTTCCATGCTCCTAAATCTTTATAGTGGATTCAAATCAGTTTCCAACAACAATAGGTATATGGTATTCACTGCAACTGTCTTATGCCTACAGGACGAACTTCAATTAGGTTGGATATTATCTTCGCTATGGTGGTCGTATGCTTGGATATTTCTATCAACTATGTGTGGTTATTTCTTAAGAGAAACGGCCAAAACCAAAGATATCGTTTACTATCTTTATGAACTATTCACCACCTGGGTAACTAAGTGATATTTTCTGAATATTAATAAATTATTTGGATCTTTGCCTTATTGATGTTCTATTTTATTTGTACTGTAGTATGTTTATTTATTCTGGTTTTTAACATTAACGTAATTTATTCTTTTATTTGGATAATTTAATTACTAGAGGTTCGATATTATTTATAGTTTGACTTTAACCCCCTGTCTCTTAAATAACAGTTTAGTCGGTCGAGTTTATTTGCGTTATTCATGTTAATTACCTATAATGTTATCTGAAAACCTATCTTAGTTCTAAACAATTTATATCTATTTAATTTTATTTAATTTTAGCTCATTTTTCGGAAGTTTTAATTATTAATGTTATAACTCGACTGTCAAAATCTTTACTTTGAATCTGGACCTTTTATTATGCTACGCTTTCTACTATAATTTTATTATTGCTCACGTTAGAAGCTTTAGTTCAACTTATTAACATGCGAATTTAATCAAATTTAGGTTTAATTCATAAGGAGATAAACGTTTCGTTGCATCAATTTGAGCTATTCCCCACTTTCCATACTTTTATTTTGACCCTAAGGTATTGATTGTGTTTATATTATATTTAAGAGTGCCTACTGGACTACTCGGTGTTTAGAATATTAGCCGTCTGTATAATTCATTTTAGGTCGAATTTACTGACGTTTGGAAAAAGAAGGACGAGCCAAAAGACCCATTCTTCGATCTCCCTTCACCACTATAAGTTATCATTTTACGTTTAGATTCACCGTTTACCACTAGCGAACCCTCATGGTCATAGTTCCGTTGCAGATGAACTGCGCTTACACGGAGCCATTGATAGTGAATATTTATTTTCTAGTGAGATATATTGGCTGTGGGGTGGAAAATTATCGACATAAATTTTAGATAAGATATAATAAAATAGAGTACTTGTCCGAATACATATAATTAATTATCCATAATTGTTACACTCATAGGCATAATTGTCAACATTCATGTTCGTAAGTACATTCATATGCATGGTGGATTACTGGGTATTGACGTTTGTTTAAATTACGTTGAGGTTTCCCCGGTAACGCCATATTTATATTTCTTTGCTTACCACTCGGCACCCGTTGCTATGCAACGTTGGAACTGTGTTCGACTGGGTAGATCGTCCGCAAAAAGGGAGCGCTATTACTAACGCTGTAATTGACCGAACGATCTCTGGGTCCAACGAGCTGTCGATAGAAGACCTGTGCTCGCTTTTGGTTTTTGGTCCTTTTATGTCGTGAATTTCATCATTTGTATTCATAATTTTCGCGCTAACTTCTCATTCAGGTGGTTGTATGTCCTCATACTACCTCTGTGAGTCGACACTTATTGAATCCTTTAAATATCATTTAAATGACAATAAATATATATTTTACAAAGTAAACAACACAAGGTAATCATGCACTATTCAATAATCGAGCGGCTCGACGTTTAGCCCGCTCCTTTCGTCCAGGTCGGTAACTGCTTGTTGCTGGAGTAGTTTTCGCGGTCGCTACCGTCTTCCGGTAGGCCAGCTGGGCGATGGCAAAGACAAGGGGGTATGTTACTGCTGCCCCTTTCTGACAGGCCAATAAGGCGACCTCCAGTCCCTTTATCTGCGTTCTGAGACTCTGATTTAACTGCTTTTCGTCCGCCCATCCCTTTTGGGCTGCGGTAATCCTTTGATACAGTAGCTTTGCTTTCTTCGGTTCCATCCACGAGGCTTTAGTCTCTTGAATCTCCTTTGACATTTGGATCAGTAGGGTGTAGAAATCCTTGTTGAGTTTACGAGAATGTTCTAGTTCCCTTTGCAGAGTTTCCAGTGATCCCATCCCTGCTAAACAATGACATTAACTTTGATTCGCATTTCGTAAATTATTTAAATGTTCATACAAATCGTTGCGACATTAAATTATACAACAAAATTCAAAAACAAAAAAAACAACTAATTATTTATTAAAAATGAAGTTTAGTCTCATTAGGGTTACTATAAACTTTCCATGTTTGATTTGCTAACGGAATTCGGGGTTTTGATGTTGCCCCTCAACATTTTCGTCCGTGGCCGACAGGTCGCTTTGTGTTTCGGATAGGTCTGGAGCTGGGCGGCGGCATGTAATTGTAGGAATCCACGATCCTACCGGCCGCGATGTCATCTTCCACATTAGCCAGATATTGTCTGGCCCTAACCACGTGGAAGACGACCTGCCGCTGGTGGTCCTCGAGGCGTGTGAGGAGAGAGCGGGCGTGATCCCGAATTTCTTGGGCCGGGCTTCGGCCACAGTCTCGTCCGTCCGTGGTCAACGATGGTGCGTCATCCTCCACTGGTCGTGAGGCGGTCCAGCGGGGCGCTCTCGGTTGGGGCACCTCGGGGTACTTGTCCCGCCAGACGCGTTGCCAAGCTTGTCTCCACAGGTCGGCAACGTGCGTGGGGACATAAACAAAAGGTCCTGATCTTCCTGAACAAAATCATGATCAAATAGGTTTGTCATCAAAATTTAGTAATTGTCAATAAGATTAAAATTCCTATTATAGTTAGATATGATAAAACATATTTCTGAAGTACATTTATTGTGAAATGTCTAAAGAGGACCTATCAACAATTCTACGCGGTATCAAATAAACCAAAAACAAGCAATCTTACAATGAATTTTGCGTTTTCGCGTTTAACATTTTATTCTGTTGACATTTTGTTTTTATTTATTTCTATTATGAAAAAATATAATTTTATTTATTTTAAAAAAATTAATTTTTTTTTTCTAGTAATAATTTCAAACACGATCGGCTACTTGGCCACCATAAATGGCAAAAACCTAAAGCTTTAAAATAATGTTGATTAATTATGAAATAAATATAAGAGCGTTACAAAATAATATTTCCGAATAAATTAATATCCAAATTTCCCACTACATAAAAAGAAATAAAGTATGAGTAAGGTATTGTCAGCGAATATTAGTTCGAAATAAAACCTATATAACTGTTGGGCCAGAACACAAACGGCCTTGTGAAATGTTTAAATGGATCGGTAACACACATGCAAACATAACAAGCAAATTTAAAATAAACCTATTAAAACACCAATTAAACCCTACCAAATATGAGAAAAAAGAGAATTAAATATAAAATGATAAACATAAAAATAAATTAAAATAATAACAAAATGCAACAAGATCCGCACGATACAAATACAAATATAACATGAAAACCCAACAAATTCGACAAAAATTGATAAATGAATAAAAGTTCATGAAAATGAAACTTAAATCAAAAAATTTGAATTAGTAATAATTCAATAAAAATTCTAAATGAAAAGTTATAAAAATAAATTAAAAAATAATAAAATAAAGAATAGAATACACTAGAAAATAACAAGGTCGAATTTTGTTTTACTACATCAAATTTAACACACGAGGTTAGGGACAGAAAATAGGTATAAATACCGATTCATTTTCACATAAAATTTAACCATTTTGAACCATTTTTCAAACCAAATTTGAAAATTTGACACTTTGTTATTTTAAATCTATTTTCAAGCCAATTCTTTGAATCTTTTAGGTGAGAAGTAGTTCTATTTGGAACTCTCTCTCCACGTTACCTCCTCGCAACCTCGGTAGAGCTCTGCTTGGACGTCGGCGTGGGGAGAGAGGTATTTATTTTATTATGAAAATTTTGTATGGAATGGAATGTATGGTAATTTTATGTTTACTTGTTATATGCATTAATAAATATTTATAATATTTAAAAATTGTTTTATATATTTAATAAAATTTTAATCTGTCGAAATTTTTCCGGCCCACAGCCAACACATATCGCAAGTTAGTAAAATATATACAGTATAGATTCGTGTAAGCGCGTGGAAAATCTCCAACGATATGTACCCGTGAAGACCCAGCGTGCGGAACGCAGGGGTCGTAACGTCAATATTATTCCATATAGAAGAATGAGAAATAAGGAAGAAGTCTTTTGGCTGCTTCCTCGTTTCTCATTTCTGTAAACTCGACCTAAATTATTTTACACACGGCTCAAGATCATCACACCGAGTAGTCCAGTGGGCACTCATTAACTATAATATAAACATAAAATGCGTCTAAGGCTTATTAAAGGGAAAAGGTACGGGGATAAATTAACTTGAAATCGTTGATATAAATAAATTGATTTATTATCATGAAATAAAATTAAAAGTTGTGGCATACGTACATTTAATAAATTTAACGTGACTATAATGTTTAATTAAAAATCGTTATAACATAAATTATTGATAAAAAACCCCAAAGATGACCCCAAAACCGAGATTTAATACGACTATTTCCTATAAGATCAATAAGAAAATCGAAACAGGTGATTATAAAAATATATTGATATCACACAAATTAACATAATAAGAAAAGAGTCATAACTTTACATTATTATTACAAAATTTAGAAACGGCAAGAACAAATTTAACATCAAACCAAAGCGCATTGTAAATATCCTTGTGATATAGTAATTAATTGAAAACCCACTACTTCGAACATATTAAGATCCTAATATATTCCAACATGAAAGCGTTTTAGAAAAATCCCATCTCAAAAAATTCCTAGTAAACTTTCCAGATATTCCCCTAAAAAGTTGATAAAAATCATATAAAATAATTAACACATTATGATTTTTGGGGGCTCAGCCGGGATTTGAGTAAATTCATTGGAAAGATTAAAAGTACCGGGACAGAAAATTTACGAAACGATCTTATGTATACGTCCGCGAATGAAATAAAACGCTAAAAATTAATAAATAAATATTGTGGAACAATAAAGAGTGAATAACGTAATTGTTAATAAAAAGGAAAATAAGGTACAATAAAAATAAATTGTGTTATAATATAAGCATGATAAATGTATAAAAGTATAAAAGCATGGGTATGATTGATAAGAAAATCGATAATGATGAATTAAAAGTATGAAATGGTAATAGTATATAAATCAAAATGATTAAATAGCACGATGTAGAATGATGCGTGAATGAGGTATGATAATTAAGAATGATTGGAAAAATAAAACGACGTCACAAAACAGACATAAATAACACAACCAAAAAACAACAATAAGAATAACAGACAAATAAATAATAAATAGAATAATAATAAGTAACAATAGAATAAAGTAGAAAAATTTTAATAAATCATTATTTTAGATGGAACAATATAAAAGTAAACTAAGCAAAGTGCAAGAATTCATAAACATCAATGAGGACCCATTCGAAACATTAACTTGGAAACTAAAGCAAATAGAACTGGCAGAACAGAATGAGCAAATAGCAATAAGCCCTGAAAGTACCAAGATAACTTTAGGATTGACTCAGCCAACACAACCAGTAGACATAGAAACCAAATATCAATGGTATAAAGAAAGATTAAACAATGCAGATATAAATCTCCAATACCACGCTATAGAGCAACAAGTTAAACAAATACCAGAGGCAATTAAAAGTGAAATTGATAGAAAAGTGCAATACCTACGTAAGTGCTGTATTTGCCAACTGAGGAAAATAAAAATACTGATGCTCCCCTGTGGTCATTTTAGCTATTGCGAACAATGTGTAGGGACAATGAAAGTCTGCATATTGTGTAACTCTGATATTGACGAAAAAGTAGTGGTGTATTATGGATAAATGTATTGTAATTAATAAATGTTTAGTAGTTGACCCTTCCTTCGCCTATATCTCTATATATAAATATACAATTATATATGATGTAAAAGTAAAAAGTAACGAATGGAAAATTAAAAGACGAAGTGTCCCGACCATCCATGATAAAACTAAAAAGGAAAAAAAATACTTTTTGAGCTACCATCAGGTAGTACGACTAATGCCTAATCGGGAGGGGATAACCGATCACCCAGAGAGGAAGTATAGGACGAATCGTCGACAGATTTTGCTGAGTTGGGAAGCTACTGTGGTAAGATTGATCACCTTGCCGTTGCAGTGGCGGATCAACAAAGCCGTTTTATGTTTTTAATTTGGGGGGTAGGCGAAAAACTCTCGGAGGAAGCAAAGGGAAAGCGCGCGAAAAGGAAAATGATAAAACGAAAAGTGAAGAATGAAAAAGTGAAGCAACTTAAAAGGAAAGTCAAAAGAATAATAATGAGAAAAATAAATAACGAACTCGAGAAAAGTAATAAGGGGAAAACTAAAATAACCAAAGTTAATGAAGCCGACGGAAGATAAAAATGTATTTAAAATCTCATTTCGCATTAATGGAGCATAGACTCGATCGTATTACAGAGATTATCTCATTTCGCATTAATGGAGCATAGACTCGACCGTATTACAGAGATAATCTCATTTCGTATTAATGGAGCATAGACTCGATCGTATTACAGAGATAATCTCATTTCGTATTAATGGAGCATAGACTCGATCGTATTACAGAGATTATCTCATTTCGCATTAATGGAGCATAGACTCGATCGTATTACAGAGATAATCTCATTTCGTATTAATGGAGCATAGACTCGATCGTATTACAGAGATTATCTCATTTCGCATTAATGGAGCATAGACTCGACCGTATTACAGAGATAATCTCATTTCGTATTAATGGAGCATAGACTCGATCGTATTACAGAGATTATCTCATTTCGCATTAATGGAGCATAGACTCGATCGTATTACAGAGATTATCTCATATCGTATTAATGGAGCATAGACTCGATCGTATTACAGAGATTATCTCATTTCGCATTAATGGAGCATAGACTCGACCGTATTACAGAGATAATCTCATTTCGTATTAATGGAGCATAGACTCGATCGTATTACAGAGATAATCTCATTTCGTATTAATGGAGCATAGACTCGATCGTATTACAGAGATTATCTCATTTCGCATTAATGGAGCATAGACTCGATCGTATTACAGAGATTATCTCATATCGTATTAATGGAGCATAGACTCGATCGTATTACAGAGATAATCTCATTTCGTATTAATGGAGCATAGACTCGACCGTATTACAGAGATAATCTCATTTCGTATTAATGGAGCATAGACTCGACCGTATTACAGAGATTATCTCATTTCGCATTAATGGAGCATAGACTCGACCGTATTACAGAGATAATCTCATTTCGTATTAATGGAGCATAGACTCGATCGTATTACAGAGATTATCTCATTTCGCATTAATGGAGCATAGACTCGATCGTATTACAGAGATTATCTCATTTCGTATTAATGGAGCATAGACTCGATCGTATTACTGAGATAATCTCATTTCGTATTACAGGAGCATAGTTCTCAATCGTATTAACAGAACATAATTCTAGAGTAAATTAAAAGGTGTAGTTCTAAAATAAAGAAAATGGCCAAAGGAAAATTCAGCTGAAGAAATCGAAGAAATTAGTGTAGTAAAGAACAAGAAAACATCCGTACACGAGGAGTATGTGTTTAAAAGCCATAGCAAATGGTGATTATAAAGATAAAGAAAGAAATAAGAAAACGAAAATGACCTAGCCAACGATAATTATCGACAATAAGGGACGGAAAGCGGAGAATATAAAATAAGAAAACGAGGTGATGAGATAAAAGATGAGATTAGACAAGCCAGATGAAGTCAAAACAAAGCAGAGATAGATAAAACGATAAAAGATAAAGAGAAAAGGGGAAAAATAAAATCATATAAGGATAAATAAAAGGGAATGTGGAGCGTGTTACGAATAAAAATAAAATACGGTGGGTGATAGAACTTGGGAAATTATACTAAACGGGATAAAACCTGGGAAATACAAAATATTATAATTATGGGTATTATAGTCAAATAAAGAAAACCAGAGGACCCTTGAGAAAGATAATGAAAATAACAGGGATAACTCACTCTAATAAAGAGGAGTAATAAAAAGTAACGAGCAAAGTATGAGGTTAGAATTAAAAGGATAAATAAAACGAAAATGGGGGAATAAACCCGTCGTGTTTATTTTGGGGGTTGTTCGAAGAATTGAAGGCGTGTAAGCGGTTTATGCTACACGGTTCATTTTTTCGTTCTAGAACTCAATCAATACAACGCAATCAAAACAAACAAAGCAGTCAGACAATCAATGCAAACAAATCAACAGAGCATTCACAAACACAAACAAACAATACGCACGACAAAGCAAGGAGACAAACAAACCAGTATTCGACAACAGCCAAAGACAGACTACAATAGGAACCGACGAAATTATTCGACAACCAAAGACAACTAAAGGAAATCAAACGACACAAAGACGCCCGTGTAAACCGGAATCATTGAGAATAGACGAATCCTCCGATCAACAAACAGCTTCCGAAATTCAGCCAGTCAAAACTTCGAAAGAGCAGCAGTAACAAAAATAAAGAGAGGGAGATCAACTACCTTCGCAAGGAAAAATACCAGAGCTACATCACTAGAAAATATCGAAACCGACAGTCAAGGATCAAGTACTAAAGAAAACCGAGAAAAGAGGAAATCAATAACCCAAAACAATACACCTGTGGAATCAGAAGACGAAAGTACAAAGCAAAAAGGAGTCGTTCTCAAATTAACAAACGAAGACAAAGTAACTACAGAAAAGAAACTAATAAAAGACAACATGGCAGACATTGAAAACCTTAATGCAAGACAACCAGCGGTAGGCGAGCAAGCCAAAGAATACCGAGAAAAGTTTCGCGGAGAACCGTTTAACGGAAATGCAAGCAAATTAAATACGTTCATAAGAAATTTCGGAGTATATGTCGAAGTATGTAATTGGTCGCCAGACATGGTAAAAAATCGAATGCCACTATACTTATGCGATAGTGCGCTAGACATCTTCTTAGAAGCAAGAGAGAGGAAAAAGAAGTTGGATACCTGGAACGAGATCAAAGAATTTTTAACAACGACATTCGGAGTCGCAAAAAAAGGAATGCAAGAGCTGTTTAGTAGAAAACAGAGGCATGGCGAATCAAATACAATGTTTGCAAGCGAAATAAGACGCTTGGCAAAAACGGCCACAGAGGTAAAGCTGGCAGAAACTCACCTAATAGGAATATTCGTGGATGGACTAAGACGACCAGAACTGAGATCAGTAGTAGGTATGCAAATATTGGCAACCTTAGATGAAGCAGTAGCAAAAGCAAACCAAGCAGAAATGCATCTACCTACCCAAATTGCAACAATGCAAGACGAATCAATGATCAATGCAATGACAACTAAAACCGAGGAAAATGAAGCAAGTAGTGCAAAAGTAAACCAATTCATACCAGGCGCGCACCAGATATTCAAACCTCCAATACCACGAACAAACAATAATCGCCCAGATACGAACTACAACAACAACCAGCGACCAAATCACAACAACGCTAATAATTATAGCCAGAATAAACAATGTCGAACCTGCGGGAAACCAGGGCACTGGGAAAGCGAGTGCTTTCGGAACCTAACATGTACAAGATGCGGGAAAAAAGGGCACACTTTAAATCGATGTGAGGTCAGAACTTGCTTCACATGTGGAAGGCAAGGACATGTGGCGAAAGATTGTAGAGGAGGAAACAATCAAAATCAAGGCCCACCAAGGAATAATAACTATGTGCAAGTGGCACCGAGACAAAATGTTATCGAACAAAGAAAGCAAGTTAATATGATGCAAGAAATTTCACAACTAAAAGACATGATGTCAAGTATGATGAGAGCGAACCAGCCAAACCAACGACAGCAAAATATTCACATGATGCAGAGAGTAGAAAATACGCGAAACCGAGAAAGAGAAACGACACGTCAACAACATGTACAAGATTGGCAACAATTGCAGATGGAGGAAGAAAGAGTAAAACAAGAAAGGTTCCGGCAGCGACAAGACAATCCACCTAGAATCAACATGCTAAGAATGATAAAAGACGTTAAAGAACAATACTGTTATAATATACATAAAAAGTCGCCACAAGACCAGCTAACCGAAACTGGAGTGGAAAAACAAAGGGAAGGACAAGTCGAGCCCGATCAAATAATTAACCCAACACCATCAGACAAACGCAGAATACAGAAGATATTTTTAAAGAAAGTCAAAGAGAGAATAACGAGAGAAAACGAAGCAAGATCGAGAAATAATGAAAGCCAAGAAGCAAAATCGGCCAGTGAAAAGCGAGAATCGAAACAAGATAACCATAAACCGACAATCAACGAGGCAAAATCAGAATCAGAATCAGAAACACCAACAAGGGGATTGATGAAAAGTAAAACCACACAAAATTTTCGGATAAATATGTTGAGACATATCAATGATTCGGTATCAGAAGATGGAGACTCCAGTGAAACTAGTAGTTTGATGGGAGAAGCATTACGAGTATCTGAAAATGAAGAGCAAAACAAACAGATTATACGACCAATGAGTAAATGGATCTATGATCAACCACCATCACCAACAGAGAGAGAAACGGAGCTGATAGACAAATTAATCGAAACCATACCCGAAGCACTGATAAACGAAGAATTTATCGACGACGAAGTCTTCAAGAGATACCTGAAAAATATCTTACAACTTGAGGGGACAAGAGGAGATGTAATACCTGAGCAGGAAAAATTACGAATAAAAGAATATCTTGACAAACAAAAATTAGAGGATATCACAAAATTTCAAATAATTATGCAAACACCGGATTTTGCAGAACGAGTATGGGTAAAACAACCAAATACTGACGAAATATTCGATTGGATCAAGGAGAGAATGGGAAGCTCCAAGAAAAATGACAATCTATACCATCGTGGTTGGTTAATAAAACCCGATATGCACTTGGTAGATGCATTAATATGGCCAGGTAGACCAACGAGTGTAATGTTAAAAAAGGAGAGATCAACACCGGAATTTGGACGATGGGCGGAAGACGCAAAAAACGAATTTGAGATAAATATCAAAAGAGATCTCCAAGGAGCAACCAAAAGAATACTCTGGAGAAACAGAGAGAAATTAATAAACCAAGTCATAGATCAAGTCAATAAAAACTGGGATATTATTCTGTAGCACAAAACAGAGGAGATGAAGGAATGTATAGAATACATTCGAGATACGGTAACCCTAAGACATACAAATTTTAAAGGTGCCATACTAATCAACCGTTATGGAAGCTACCGGGTAGAAAATGATGGAATACTAGAATTAAACGTGATTATGAAACTACCAAATGAGGAACAGATGATAATAAAAATAAACAATAAACTCCGAGTAGATGAACTAATAAAAATGGTAAACGAAACGGTGGTAGAGCAAGCGAAAGCCCAGAGTAACGATGGAATGATTGAAGACGTAGTAGTGAAATACCTACAACATTATTTACGTGAGGAAGATGAAACATATCTGTACGAGCTTGGAATCTGGGATAACGATCAAGAAATAAGAGTGATACCAATGGAGGAAGCTCGATGGGGATTGGATACGTCTTGGGAAAAAATGGACAAATTAGAAGAGAAATGGCACCAGAAATCCAAGAAAATTATAGAAATCTATCGACAATGGTTAAAAGATATACATCTGAAAGGAAAACTTGGAAAATTAGATACTAGCGAATGTAAACGAACACCTTGGACAAGGGAGTGGAACGAAATAGAGAAAAAATGGGAAATGAAAAAGGGGATATTTGAGGAAGATCAACCAGAACCAGAAGAACCAGACTATCCAATAACCGAACTACCACCATATGAAGAAAAGGATATAGAAAACGAAACATCAGACAACGAATCAGAACCCAGACAAATAAATGTAATGAAGAGGCAAAGGTTCCAGCCAGTAGATATTGACGAAACAGCAATACAAAAGGATGAAGATAACTACACCAAATTAACAGAAATATTGCGAAAAGGCGCCAGAAGCCAGAGAAGAGCAGCGATGACCCATGCAAAATATATTATAGATAACAATGAAAACATAGAACATCTAAGAAAGCTGGTAAAAGAAATTGAGGAATACAGACGAAAAAATGAATGGTATCCCGAAGTATTCGACCAAGTAATCCGAAAATGGAGAAATCAAGAATGGGCACAAGAGACTCAAGGAAAGTACAAATTGAAAATACATTACCCTGACGGGACATCCGAGGAACTGGAAGTGCATCCAGCGGCAAAGATAAAAGAAGTAAAAAAGAAACTAGCTTACGAAACTCCGTTTCATCTACAATTCCATGGACGATCATTAGACAATACTCTGGACATCGGAGTGACACCAATGGAAATGGACGAAATAAATCCGCTAACAATAGCAGAAACGCTGGGAATACCATTAAAAAGAAAAGAAATAAAAGAAAAACCAATAAAAGCAAGTATGAGTACACCCAGTATCGGGAAAAATAAAAACGAATCGCCAAAGCCATACCAAGGAGACGAAGTATTGATTTCAGACAATAGTACAGATGAAGAAGATGACCTATCACCATTAATAATAAGCATGCCAACGGAAATACCGAAACCGCGAGACGAACAACCATCAACGAGTAAACAACAAAACAACGACTGGCATGAGCAAGAAATCGAAGAAGTAACCATCGAAACCGATATAGAAGATAAAGAGTACACGCCAATGAAAAAATGTATAATACAGAATCAGGAAGCGAGAGATGATATCAACTTGATTCAAGATTGGGACGAATGGCTAAAGCAACAGCACGAGGAAACTCAAAAGACAACAATACCAAACGTAAAAGGAAACGAAAAGACAAAAGAAACGGGAACATATATGGAGAAACGTCCAAGAGGCCGACCAAAAACCACAACAGAAGACAAAGAAAGAAAAAGTAGAGATCAAGAAAAAACAACAACAGTGGATGACGAGATTAGGCAAATTAGAAAAAGTAGCATACGAAATGAAGAAAGCTCACCCTGAAGAAGAAAGAGGAGTAGAATGGATCCGCGTATTACTGGCAGACATGCTAATAATAACAAGTCAACCACTCAGAAGATTGTGGCAAAAGAATCGAGCTAGCGAAGAAGCCAAACAACTATGGTACACGATATCGAGCATAATCCCGAAACTAATCAGAGAGAGAACAAAAACCATGAAATTAGAGTGGGAAGAGGCCAAACAAATAGTTAATCAGTTATTAACAAATACCGAAAATGACGAACATCGATTAGTGGCATTGGCATACTTAATGTACAACTTAATGAGCCTGGCAACAAGCAAAATACCAAAACAAACAGTTTATGAATAACGTGGAACTCACAGCAATAATAGTAGAACAAGAAATCGAACCGTACATCCTACAGAACGGGGGATGGAAGCAGTTCATAAACAAGCCAAGGAAAAACGAGCAAATCAAACCAATGCACATCAGATTGAAAACGTTATTAAATGAGTTCGAACACGAATTACCAGTGAAAGATACTGCAATGAGAAATTCAAGTATACATTCGCTTATGATGACAATGATGGTGTGGTTAATGTGTACAAATGCGACAAACGGATTTCTGATATATGACTGTGATCAGGCAGTTCTCGGCGATAAATATTCATTAAGAGATATCGAAGAATGTAAAATGGCGATACCAAACAACTTGACGACAATTGAAAGGGCAGTAACATACCATATATATCAAGAATCAGATTTCATCAGAGCAAAGGCAAGAGAATGTGCAATTACGCGGAAAACACTTGCATACCATTGTGGATCACACTCGCACGTTTCAATAATAAACCCAGGAACAGAAAGAGAAATTTTGCAAGTATCGGGAGAACAATGCAAAGATTTGTTCAATGGAGGAGAAATGAAACTAAAAGATGGAGTTATATTAAAGGGAAGAAGCGGAACCATACGAGTACAGAGCATATTCGTTGCGGGAACCATCAATTCAGGATCCGGAGACTGTCAAGGAGGAAAGTATACGATCAAAGGAGAATTAGTAACGGAGTAGTGATAATCGAAACATATACGGTGGAGTTAAAAGAATACGAAGCTCAATTCGATGGAACAACTCAAATAATGAAGTCAAACCAAATGTGTCAAGCAACAGAATCAGTATGTAAAACCGGTGCTTCAACGATAATATATCAGACAAATGTCCACAAATGTAGAATGCAGTTCCTGAAAAGTGCAATGTTCGACGAAGTAAGAGGAGAAGTGTTCGAAGAAGATGCAGAGGAACTACAAATAAATGACGTAAATAAAATAATTCTGAAAGAAAGGCGAGTCAAAGCCAGAACCAGATCACATCCATTAAGAACGAAATTAACACCTCCAGCACTGATAACAACGAAATCTGAAATGGGAATGCGATTTATAAAAGGAAAAGTAGTTCAGAAGTGTGGGAAAATGGTATACGCCACGAATTATCCAGGATTATATGCAGCCCGACAAATGTTAGACGAGGGAATAGTCACGGTTGCAAAAGACGAAGTTAAACTATATCTATACATGAATAACAAAATGGATTTCCTATACCACAAAGGACAAGAATCGCTGCAAAAGGTGTACCACGATCTAATACGAAACGATTGCCAACTAAACAAAGAAATTCTGAATACAAAATTAGCGGTAGCAATAACAAATCCGGATAGTGCAATGCCATTATTACCGTTACAAGAAGGTCACTTTGGGAGAATAGCAGGAGAAGTTATGTATATATTCAAATGTGAGAAAACATTTGCGATGGTACCAGAAAAAATCAACAGCACCACCAGGGAAATGCA
Organism: Schmidtea mediterranea; assembly: GCA_022537955.1. NCBI lineage: Eukaryota > Metazoa > Platyhelminthes > Tricladida > Dugesiidae > Schmidtea > Schmidtea mediterranea. The sequence goes on from CM039680.1 coordinate 104,510,274, forward strand.
CCAATGAGTTGGAAGTGGTCTACAAGAAGCAAATCAGATACGTTCAACCAGTGACAAGAATGATGAACCCACTGTCTATTAAACCAAATTACTACAATTGCAGTAATGCATATGGACCATTATTCCAGCAAACAGATGGGAAATGGATAATGTTCCCAACAAGAACACCAGTCGCAGAACCAAGAAAGTTTGGATTAACGGAATTAACAACGGAACAAGAATTTCGACCATTAGATGTAGTGAACAGTGGTATATACTCACAAGAGAGTCTAGAAGCGGCAAGACAAAACCTTTTATTCCCCGCAAGGAGAGAATCTGTGCTATCAAATATCGTAACAATAACAGGTGGTACGAATTACGAACAAAAACCAGATTACGAGTTATTGCTGTCACCAGAACATTTCCAATTAGCAACAACTAACATGATGAAAGCAATGTGGGGAAGATTCCTGGTATTCGGACAAATGATGGCTGGAATTTTGGGTATCATACTGATAATTCAGATTGTTAGAGTAATACTGACGCAAATGTTGGCATGTTTTGATATCTATAAAAGAGAAAAAAGAGTAAATTGGAAATTAGTAGTGGGAGTGCTACCATTTCTAGCAAAAACAATGGTATTGCATGGTCATTCAAAGGATATCCATAAAATAAACGATTAATGCGAACACTGACCAAGATAAAAGGAACCGATGAAGAAATGGGCAAACGATTGAGGAAAGCATGTACGACGAAAGAGCAAGAGAAGAACTCAGAAAAGTAGAAAAAGTATGTGGGAGAGAGTCAAAGAATATAGGAGAAATAACAGCGATAGTGACGACAATGATGAGGATAATAATGAGAACGGAAACGCGCCAGCAATGATCAAAGCACCTGAATACTGGGACAGTGGAAAAACCAATGCATGGATACCAGAACCAATGACAAAATTACGATACGAAGAACCAGTAAAACAATCACGAACCCAAGCAATGACAATGGGAGGGCAAATATTACCGCAGGCAAATGTATACCCAACGTTATATAATCTCAACTGGGAAGTAACAAATCCTGTATCCTCAAGACGAACTCGAAGTGTAGACCAGGACGTCGATGTGAGAACAATAGCAGCATTGTATACACCAGCAGGACCAGCGCTAACAATTGTAATCGAAATAAACGGAAAAGAGACAAAAGCAATGATAGATACTGGAGCAAATATCTCAGCAATATTATTGAGCGAAATACCCAGACATCTTTGGAGAGATATTGAACCAACCGGAGTACACGTAATTGCATGCAGTAAAGAGACCGTCAACGTAATGGGGAGATGGTGGACAACGTTGAAATATCAAGATAACGAAATAGATACTTATTTGGCAGTGATACCTCAATTAAGTGTACCGTGTATAATCGGAACGGATTTAATGCCAGATCTACTCAAAGAGATTGTCATCGATTTAGGAACAATGTGTCTGAAGGATAAAACGGGAAAAAATCTGTACCATGAATGCCATTGTGAGATGTTCGGAAAGAATAGTGGTGCCAGCAAAATCACAAATGATATGTTATATTAGAATAGAGGGAGACGTTACTGGTGAAATGATATTCGAACCGAGTAAAAAATTCGAAAAACGACGAGAGTTACCACTAGCGAGAGAAATCGTAGAGATTAACGAAAACGGCGAATTACCAATCAACATCACAAATTTTGACGAGGAAGATAAAATCATATATGAAAATGAAAAGTTGGGAAACTGACGCCAATGATGGACATCGAACTACCAAAAATACAAAAAGAAGGTGAGACAGCCGAAGCATTATGGACAATAGACAGTACGTTATTGAACGAAAATGAGAAAGAACAATTGCAACAATTACTAATGGAATATCAAGATATATTCGCAGTATCAGATCTAGATTTAGGGACATGTGATGTAACCCTACATGCAATACCGCTATCAGATGAAACACCAATCGCCTTACGACCATATAAGTTGGCAGAAGCTCAAAAAACGGTGGCAGAAAAAGAAGTACAAAAAATGCTCGAGGCAAAAGTAATAGAACCAAGCTGTTCACCTTGGCAATTTCCAGTTGTCATGGTGAAAAAGAAAGACGGCTCACAAAGATTCTGCATAGATTACAGAAAACTGAATGCTGTAACAAAAAGAGATACATACCCATTACCAGACATCAATGAAATGCTACTAACTCTTCAAGGAGCAGCATATTTCACGTCACTTGAATTGAAAAACGGATATTGGCAAATTAAGTTAAAGATGAAGACAAGGAGAAAACAGCCTTCACCATCGGCAGAGATCTATATCATTCCGGAAAATGCCATTCGGATTAACAAACGCACCAGCATCTTTTCAGCGATGCATGAACTTCGTTACGCATGGATAAAACAGTGCATGGTGTACATCGATGACTTACTAATATATTCAAGCACATTTGAACAACATTTGGAAGATATCAAAAGAGTATTATCCGATTAAGGCAATGGAAATTAAAATTGAAGCCATCAAAATGCGATTGGGCAAAAGAAAAAGTGACGTTTTTTGGACATATAGTATCAGCGAAGGGGAAAGAACCCGATCCAAGAAACATCGAGAAAGTCAAAAATTGCCCAGCCCCGAAGACAGTTACCCAAATACAAGAATTCCTAGGATATGCGATATTACCGGAATTCATCAAAAAATTAACGCAGAGTAAGCGAAACCAATACAGAATTAGTAAAGAAAGATATATCATTTGTATGGGGACAGAACAACAACTCGCCTTTGAGTCACTAAAGAGATAAACTAATCGAAGCACAATCCTGGTACACCAGATTTCAAAAACCGTTCCTATTGAGCAACAAGAAATGCAAGTGGTTACGCCGCAGGTGCGATATTAGGTCAACTAGACGACGAGGGAAAGGAACGAGTATCGGTTATTATAGTAAAACTCAAAAAACATGAAGAAAACTCTCATCACTGACGAGAAGCCTTGGCAATCATTCAAGCATCAAACATTTTTAAAATACCTGCTAATGGGGAACATGAGATCTGTAAATAACGACGGATCCATCGACCCTAGTGGTGGTTGGGAACACAAGGAAGCATCCAGTAACTTATGAGTGCGATGCAAGCTACAAAATACCCCCGTTAAAAAATTCAAAGCAGAAAAAGCAAAATGCAAATGCAGATGTAAATGTCCAGATTCATCTTTCCAGATTTTAATGGAACGAAGAGGTGAGACGGATAATGTTGCAATAATCGCCGAAGACATTGACTTCTCACATGATGAAGGATCAACAAAGAGGACCCAGAACTAAAACTGATAATGGAATATGTTTCAGAACGGCAACCAGAAGTATACAAAGCGATTTACAACTAAAAGAACATATGGGACAAACATCGACACAAGTTACAAGGATTTACACATCAGAAAAAAAATGTAAGCCACCACCTTCTGTATTGGAAGTTGGGTAAATTAAATCGAAAACACCGAACTAATACCGTGGGACAAACAAGAAATTACAACGAAGAAAAGGGCCAATATGAAAATATAAACGCAAGCGAAACCAATGTCAAGAGTCAAAATGTAAACAGCCCATTCAACAAGAACCAATATACGTAACGTAGCCAGAAATGTAAGCCAATACCAAACAATAACATCCCAACCCAGAGAAAGACGTAATAAATAAGCGTTCACAGACAGCAAGATTGTATGATGAAATTGTACGAATCAAAATTTCAAACCGCATAGTGCAGAATGAATACGATGAAAGACGAAATACCAAGAATAGAACGAAATGACGAATGAAAAGATCACCATTCTGGGAAATTAGAACGCCGAAAACGGCAGAAAACATCGTTAAGAGGCCCAAGCATTATAACAGAATGACACGAGATAAAAGGGACATTGAAATTTTAGGAGGACTAATGAGAATAATAATCCCGAATAATTACAAACGGGAATGAATAAATATCGAACATATAACGACATCATGACAAATGGCCAATCTTATTTAAGGGGGGACAAAGAGAAAACACCCCATTACATACGATCATCGACACCAATAACTATGAAAGAACTCAAAGAAATCTCAACGTTTGGAAACGAATAGGAAAATCAATCGACGTAAAAAACGAAAGTGGAGAACCCCTACTAAATGATAGCAGCAAGGAAAGAACTTCAACGTGATTATCAAAGAAATGTTAGAAAGCGGGAGCGATATAACAATGGATAAAAAAGGAGCCAGCAACTGAATATGTAATACTGACAACGTACCAAAAATTGGAATAATGTTGGGATAATGTCACCAGAGAAACATCGATAAGCACTAGAAGATCTACACGAACTACTCGAATTGCACTGAATGCAATAAAACCAGGAGATGGCAACAAGATTAATCAAATGGAGACGACCCGACAAACGGGGAAATGGGCAATAAATACCAACCAACTACGAGCAAGAGAAAACGAGTTCATAAGCTACATTTATTTCAATACAAGTCCTTGAAGCCAGTAATACGAATTAATCAAAAGCGAGACCTGTTGTTAACCAACTTCACGTTCAGTGGGATCGAAACAACAAGTATGAGAGAAAAATCAACAATTGTTCAACTGATAAGAAATTCCGGAAAAAAGAGCATTATAAGCATGGGAACTAACACCAGTGTTTCCAACCTAAATGAAGCAATTCAGCTATATCCAACGGGTCTACCAGAAAAATCCATATATAATGCTGCGAGCTAATCGAAAATATCGAACAAACGTTAGCAGCGGAAGTAAAAGAGAAGTTTTTTCGAACAAGACGACAAACGCAAAGAAACCAATTGAATGAGATGGTACGCACAGCAAGACAAAACATGCCCGCAGATTCGGATCACAAATAGAGCGCAAATACTTACCAGATGGAATAATAGTACAAACCTACGCAATCGGTGACGTGAGAATGACCCAGAATACGGAACCTAATAATGCGAAAAGTTACCAAGAGCCTTTACCTTGCAATCTCCGTCGGAATGATAACCGTTGCAAATACAGCCATAACGCAACAACAGGATAGACGTAGCCTTGAAAAATCATAAATTAACTAGAGAAATCGAGAACAAATCAAATAGAAGAGGAAAAAAACGGCAAACAGCCTTAATGTAACGCTGCGTTATCAGGAATAAAAATTCAGTAATACAAAGAACTAATAAAGAACCGGATCGGAACTAAACAGAAAGATCAGACGATTGGAGTAAGCATACTCGACCTTAGCAACAGGTGAACACCAAACATGTTTGAATGATAAAAATTCATAACAGAAATGCAACAAGAAAAGACATAGAGGAGCCTATGGTGCAGACAACCCCGACAGCTATATGGAGAACAATCTATCGAATAAAGAAGCGATAAAAATCCTATTAAACTGGAAAAATACCGAAAACCGAGGAGTATGCAATAGACAAAACGAAAGATAATGAAGAAAGGAAGAAAATGCATTACTCAAAACTAATAATAAAGGAAGGAAACCGCGAAAATAACTTATGATGGTGCTGGAACGACAAGAAATTAGAATTCACGACAACTTCAAAGAATCAAAGAATTGGAAACGGAAAAACAGAAAGCTAAATTGATTTTCGTAAAATTGGCAAGCCGCTAAAACAATGGTACAAGAAAGAAAGAAAATCTCTGGACGAATTAATCAAAGCAAGGAGAAAAAGCAATAACGGCATACAAAGCACTGATAAGAAAAATCAATGTCGAGGACGACATTTGTGCGGAACACCGGGGAAGAGAAGACAGACAAAGATGAACGAAGACCAAGGATCAAAATGACCTAAACAAGAAAAGAATCAAGAAACGAAAAGAGAAAACGAGGAACGGAACAACAACAGGGTTACCAACAACAAAACAACAAAATAATAAAACGAAACAAAAACTTCGAATTAATGAAAAAACGAACCGTATGCCACCAGAAACAGAAATTAAATGGAAAAAATAATATCTATAAGCAATATCTATCGTTCCTAACAACGTGGAATTAACAGTAGCAGTACCGACTAAGCGATAACCGAAGAGACAGAGGAGGATATAATAATGAACAATCAACTATCTAAAGGTACAAACATCAGTGGCCAAGCAATAAACCCAAAGTGTGCATAACAAGAATCGAGAATCGCAACTGGATAGGAAATAAATATGCGAGAAGGAAATAACATAATCTTAAGGAGATCCTGATAATTAAAAAATATAAAAGGAATAAAAAGCCTACGGAACGATATCGAATATGCAATCTACAAGAGATCAAAAAACGCACAATAGATGCGTAATGAGAAAAAATCCGCAGGGAATCCACGCGCAAAAGTACGGCAGCCGACGACAAAAAAGAAAAAATGGCAATAACAACGGAAACAGTGATAAACAAGAACGATGGTAACGATTACAAACAAAAAACAAATGAAACGCTTCGGAAATGGGAAACAAGTAAAAATCAGAACCACATGACAACATCGAATTGCTAAAACAATATACCCATCCACACCCCACACAAGTGCAATATGTAAACAGAAAATCGTGAGATGGAGATATGTAGGAACAGGACAATGTCAAGGAATCGCAAATAAATCCAGGAGATCAAACTATTATTACGAGGATTGGAAACCGGCAAACTAACTACATGAATCTGCCATATTCAGACCAAAGAATAAAACAACCCAATGTACGACGGAAGATGAAACCAACAATGAAGAAAACACAAACAAATGGGCAGTCGACATGTAACGACAGTTATTGGACTTTGAGACCAACCGAGGAATATCACCGGAGAAGAAAATTGATAGTCACAAAGAAATTTGCAGTACTACTGAAACCGACTAATGCCTAAAAGAAATGACAAGCCGAAAAAATGAGATGTTACAAACTGTCAATTCCACGAACCTTTAAAATAGACCATCGAAAAGGAGACAAATCACCTAACGCAAAAACAAGATATTCATAATGCGATGGAAGAAGAAACTAAACGTACCCGAAGTGCCCTCAACGAGTAAAATCGAAATTAAACCCATGGAACTACC